>JAIUND010001471.1:0-35046 GCA_034699125.1 Gisinianus flammeolus | reverse complement strand
ACAAATGTTAGGTCATACAAATTTTACAAATGTTAGGTCATACAAATTTTACAAATGTTAGGTCATACAAATTTTACGAATGTTAGGTCATACAGATTTCTTACTGTACTGGTGCATGTGTGTGATGCATAATATTACACATTTGATAGTGATTTTCGCTGAGTTATTTATGCAAGTTCCACAGAACAGAAAGGTCGGCACAAATTACTATGTCAAAATATTATTTTGTATGACGCTACAAACACGAGGAGTACGTCTACACTAATGTATTCTTAATGAAGATGTCAAAGCAGATTATTGAACGATATGTTGAACAAAAGTCTGTTGTTATAAAACATTAAGTGTATAATTAGTCGAGTGTTGACTGCCCTTCACTAGAATGTAACTCTGTCAATCCCAGCCATAAGTCACAGAAGAAGAGTCGCCACAGCATCATCATAATAATATAATATAATTGTACTAGACCGTAATTATTTAATTTGTGTCCTTGCTTGTTCGTTTGAATAACATATTCTAATTTTATACCTTGTGCATTTCTACAATTTCGGTTTCTGTAAAGCTAGAGTAATTACCTTTGCATGTTTTTCTATCTAATTTAGACACTTGCACTGATTTATATGGGATATCATTAAATTTTAAATTCATAAGAAATGTGAAACAAATACATTTTGAACTTGCCTGAACCCCAGAGGAGTCCGTACATTAAGTAGTGCTCACTTAAACTTCCAATAGCTCCACAACTGTGACTTATAAAAAATTCATAATTTTGTTCAGTCTAAACAGAAAAGAAAGAAGTATACAAGGAAATTATAATGGATTCATCAAAATTTTGCTAGAAATTTCAATAATTTAAATTTTCCAGTATACGGGTGAGTTAGTTATCTAACTAATAATAATAATAATATTGAGAGCTATATTTTAAAACAAAACCTGGCGATATACAGAATAAAGAGAGCAGCGTCAATTCCACAAATAAGGTTGTCAAAAAAATTCTTTTCTATAATCAAAATTGGCAATTCAAAAAGCCTACATAGTTTCTGTTCTCGCAAAAACTCTCTCTTGACATACAATTTTGCGAATGAAATACAATTACTTATAAATAATTAACATGTTGCCAAGATATATACACTTTATTTTTATTTACAATACGTGGATATTCAGTGTTCACTGATATATTTTTGTTTGTCCATTCTGTTCGACATTGATTTTTAAATTATTCTTATGCATTATTCATATGCATTATTCATATGCATTATTCATATGTAAATGTAAAAACAGATGGACGTGAGCTTAAAGTTAACCTCATGACAAACATATTGGACTTGACCGTTCATAAGGAATTAATACTATATCATATTATAGTCTATATGTACATATTCATGAAGCAGAAGTAAACACTATTCATATTTATTAGAAAAGAAAAGGAGATTTTGTAATTATGTTCAGTATACTAGGTAAATATTTAATGAATTTCTCCAAGAATTCCAGTTAGAATTAATTATTCAATACCTGGAAATACAATTTTATGGGTATTTACTATATTATACACTCGTCATAGCATAAAATATATATTATAATTATATTACACAATTGATGTGTACGTGAAAAAAATTATACGCGTGAGATATTATATTGAAGTAGTCATCTCTAAAACACAAATATAATTAACTACGGAAGTTTACAGAATAGAATATTTCATTATTTTGGTTTTATCATGTGAGATCTTCTCTGCTGAGTTACTTACTCAGCCTGAGTACGTTTCTTTATCAAAATACATTGTAAGAATAAGTTTCATTTTTTATAACTTTTTTAAATCCGTCAATAGCCAACTTTGGAATACGAATATTGTTTTTAAATTACTTCACAAACTCGAGTATTGTCACTACACCCAGGAAAATCTATTCAAGATCCTCATATAAATACTTTCAAAGACTGTATATATATATAAGAGGTGTAAAATTTGACTACCGTCGTCATTTGTTGTCATGAGATAACTGCTTGAGAGTATAAAAAGTTTAGAAGTCCATAAGCAGTATTTTAATAATCATCAATCTTATCGATTACAATTTTTATAAACGTTTAGTGCGTGCTTAGAGTAATGAATGAATTATATCGAATTGAATTCAAATAACATATGGAAGAGTACTACGAAATATTACAAAAGTATCTATAAAATGGAAAACTTGAACGTGTCTTGAAGTCATAATCTATATTCTCGGGTGTAAAAGTAAAACTCAAGCCGAACTCATAATAATAATATGCCTGTACTTATATGTATAGTCTAAAAGTTATAGATACAGATCAAAGATAATGAATAATAATAAAAAAAAGCATGAGATAATTTACCTTTCTTGGTTGACAACGAAGATATATTCCTGAAATCCTTTTGAAATATTATTTCACCATTTGCAGATTGCAAATAAGTTGAGTCGATGTGTCGTCGATTCGGCAGACTCAAACGAAGGAAACGAACGAACTGTTTCAAGAAGTAATAAGTGCAGTGTGATTACCAATTGATATTTTCTTCAACATCATAGCCACACACTCTATTAATAATAATACTCTCTTCAGTATCCCCGTCTTACACAAAAAGTCATAAATACATATAAAAATGGAAAATCGGACTAACGGAGCCGGAGCTGGTACGTAATTAATTTTTTTTCAGTCATTTAAACAAAATTGCACAGAGAGTCATGTGAAATCGAAATAAAACACGAAAATAACTGTACGACATGCAATTCTTATTTTATTCCTATATAATATAATAATATATTTAACGAGCACTCACAATTTATTATTAAAAACCAAGCACGCTTTAAATAAAACAACTAACTATAAATGAGTACTAAAACAAAATATCTTTTAATTGTTCGATCAGGAAAAGTAACAAAACCCGAGGAAATGAAGACGGGAGATAATAATAGCGTTGGGCTTCAAAGGTGATACAATTGATACAATTTTGTCCGTATTACTGGTAAATGACGCGTCAATTAATTTTGTACACGATCCAGGAATAATACACGTATAATATACGTTAATAACTATTTAAATAAACTTGAATTGAATTTTGAATTGAAGGGAGGTTGGACTGATTGGCGCGATTGCTTTAATAGTCGGTTTGTACATGATAAAATAAAACTCCTTCAATAATCTATGATAAATAATTTAATAAATATGATCAGATCTAAAAGTAGTAAACTTACTTACATCCCATTAATGTTAAATAATCAAAATTTTATTTTTTACTTTTTCATGTGATTCTTAACTTGAAGGAAGTATGATTGGTAGGTACATAAATAAATAATTACCTATAAATACATATATGGAGTTGTGGATGGAATAACCAGTCGAAGACGCGTTTTCACTTTTTTGTATATTCTTACGTAGAAAAACATGGGCTATTTCATAGAAAATGTTAGTTTTAAAAAAAATTGCAAATATTTTTAATTAATTTACAAACATTAGTTGAATTCAAACAAAATATATGACGATTTCTTTCTTGTGATTTTTCGAATTACAAAATCATTGAAAAACGCCTTGGCGCCAAAGCGGCCAAAAAGGAAAACACGAATATCTCGGCTTCTAGATCGGCGTTTTTGACTGGTTTTTCTATCCACTTCATCATATATGAACCTTTACAATTGACAATGAGACCTGTCGACGCTATACACCATGTCTGATTTTCATGGTATTTTTTTCCTTAATCTATCTCTATACTCATGAAATAAGGTAGACTCTTCATTAGAATTTTTTTTAAACCCCCCCCCCCCGTACCCCATTGGGGGTACGTGATTTTTCAAAGTTACGGTTTTTTGCGATTATTGGTGGTTTCCGCCGTTTCAGTGGAAAACAAAATACTCCGTCGTTTCTCCAAATCCGTTCCGATTTTGATGAAAAGTTCTAGAAAGATAGATATTGACCACGAAAAGGATGTTTGATTTTGGGCAAAACCGAAATCGGGGTATTTTGACGGGAATCGGGTTTTTCGCGACAATTCGGTCTTTTCGGTGCCTTGGCGGAACCGTATGAGCTGAAAATGTGAAAAAAATTGGAGAGACAGAGACGGAGTCATTAACACATTTAACACACATTGCTTAACCTTGAGAGGTCACTGAATTTTTTAACCTGCGGCAGAGGTGAAAATGCAAAGTTTTTTCATAGACACTCAAGAACATTGATTGTCAGTGACTCTCTTTCCACCTCTCATATTTTCAGATTTTTAGCTTGTAAATAATTCGTAACGGGTGGGTTTTCAGGAATTTAGACATAATCGGATTAGGATGTAAAGTACTGGATGCAAGCCTGCCCCAAAAGAAAAATTCAAAAAAAGAATTTGCAAAAAATTCCAATGAAGGCTCTACCCTATTTCATTAGTACTTTCATGAAAAAAAATGAAAAACCATGTTCGTTCATGGTGTAATCGGAGAATCGATCTCATTCTTATATTGTTCATGAAGATTTTATTATGATATTTATTCACATAAAATTAAAACGTTTCATTTAAATGAAATTATATAGGCTCAGGAATATTCGTTTCTCCGGGTGGTGTCTTGAAGCAAACTGTAATTAATTTTTCAAACAAGTGTACACATTTGAGAATAGGTGGTAATACTTTCCCATGCAGTGAAAGTTTGACAGTTTCTCTCATTTATTTTTTTGTACTTCATATAGGGCTCAGTGGCCTTGAGTTTAATCATTTGGGCTGCTGCCGGATTTTTGTCTATATGTGGTGCACTCGTTTACGTGGAGCTGGGTAGGAGTCAATTAAAAGTCCAATGCTAAGTTGTTAAATATTAAAAGTCCAATGCTCGTCCAAGTTTACTGTAAACTTCTCCTACTTTTCGTACCTTTTTCAAATCCGCAGGTACCGTTGTCCCGGCTTCTGGGGGAGAGTACTCTTATCTTTCTAAAGCTTTTGGGCCGATACCCGGTAAAATTTAGTATTATAATAAAACTGACACAAATAATACTCAGTACAATTAAACTTTATTTAACAATATTTTGTAGGTTTCCTATTTGCTTGGACGTCAATGTCTCTGCTCAAACCAGCTGAGACTGGAATCATATGCTTGGCCTTCGCCAAGTATGCTGTTCAGCCATTTGTAGAAATAGAAAATGCTGGCCTTGCTGTGAAATTACTAGGTAAAATTAAAATTACTGTCTATTACATATTTATAAAATGACTAGGTATGTGCCCCCAATAATTACTGTCTGATATTTTATGCGATTTTTTGTTTTCGATTCCACTAGGTGTCTGTGCTATTTGCCTTATAACTTTTATAAACATTGCTAGTGTGAAACTTGCGACTAAAGTCCAGATCTTCTTTACGATTGCAAAGCTGCTTGCTATCGCTACTATTGTTGTCGGTATGTCATCCTAAGATAATAATAATAATAATAACTTGTTTGCGATTCCTCAATAATAGGTAGCATATATACCTACTATATAGTTTTTTTTGTGCTTTACAATTTATACAGGAGGAGTTTATAGTATGGCCATTGGTAAGAACGATAATAAACAATTGTTATTATGTTGATATGTTGATTTTACAATAATAACTAGTATGGTATTGACGATTTTAGGAAAGACGGAACATTTGGCTACTGGATTCGAAGGAAGTATTTGGTCATTTGGAACGATTGCTACAGCATTCTACAGTTCCCTGTGGTCATATGACGGTAATTCTCCGAGTCTGTATTATGCAGACTCACGACGACTGACTCACGTTTTGAGTTCGTTAAGCTAGTTATTATTGGAAATATTGAAATTAAAATATTGTTGTTTTATGATTATTTTTACAGGGTGGAACCAGTTGAATTTGATTGTTGAGGAGGTGAGATTTTTATGTTTAAACTTTCATTCCTTCATGCTGTATATAGTACTGCAGATGCTAAATGAAATTTTTTATATATGTGTACGAAATAGGTAAAAAATCCTTATAAAAACGTCCCTTTGGCCATTTTTATTGGCCTACCGTTAGTCACTATTTGTTACATTCTGACGAATGTTGCATTTCTTACACTACTTTCACCACAAGAAGTAATTTCATCAGCCTCCGTTGGGAATTTGTACGGGGAGAGATTACTTGGACCAGCGGCTTTCATTATGCCGGTGGCTGTTGCGTTTTCTACATTTGGAGCAGCCAATGGAATATTGTTCACTGCGTCAAGATTGTGTTTTGTTGCTAGTCGCGAAGGCCACTCTGTTGATTTCATGTCATTCATCGATGCTAAAAGAAATACACCAAGTCTCGCCCTCATGTACAATGTAAGAGTTTGATGTATAAAATGAATGACAATAATTTTATTAATTTTTATAAAAAGGACTTGATTTCAGTGCCTATTATGACTCTCAATATGCTATATAGGCTATAGTAGGGATATGCCTTGCTGTTTGCCTGGATATTGAACCTTTGATTGGTTTCTTTGGATTTTCTGCATGGATATTTTATGGAGCGACAGTAGCGGGTATTTGTTAATGTATTACAATTACGCCAGTAGATAGTATAGTAAGGTACAACCAAAGAGGAATTTCTCATAGAGGGAAATACCTCTTCTTTGGGTACAACTATATACATAAAGAAATTAATGAATTTTTGAAAAACATTATTACAGCTATGATTCGCTTTAGATACACTCTTCCGGATGCCCCCCGACCATTTAGAGTAACTGGACAAAAAAATCTGTCAGTTTTTAATAAGTATGAATGCATTTCAGAAGGAAATTATGAATAATTCTTTGTGTTTTCATTACAGTGTCCTTTGGTGATCCCAATATTCGTATTTTGCATGGCCATATTCCTCGTAATCGCTCCAGTCATTCAAGATCCACAAATCGAATATCTCTATGCTGCTGGTTTCATGTTATTTGGTCTAGTTCTTTACGTCCCATTTGTACACTATAAACTCGTCGTTCCTGGAATGGGTAAGTACATTATTTTATGCTTATTAATAGGTATTAAAGAAAATTAGAGTATGTACTTACACTATTTACGTACTTTCACATTAAAAAATACTTGAAACAATATGTCTCGTTATTAATTTCATGCAGGGAACTTTACAAGATTCCTTCAACTTGTATTCCAAGCTGTCCCTACAACTACACAAACTAAAACAGAGACTGATCATCAAGTTCATGGTATAACTGGAAATGATTTTTCAATTGAGAAAAGCAAATGAATTATCATTTAGCTCATTATACTAACAGTTTGGATTATGAAGATATTTTTTTTAACTTCCGTATTTATTATGTGTTTAGTTTTTAATGTTAAGTATTTTATTTTTGAATGTTGTGTAGCATGCCTTTTTACAATCTTTATAATTCTGCGACTTTTACAATGTAATTTTCTTCATAAATTTAAAAAAAAAACAGTATGTAAAATGGAAAATAAAAAACCAAGAATGCAACTTTTTAAAAAAAGTCCACCGTGATTTACTATTTACTTGCAAAATAACGTATGTATGTATAAATACTTAGCATAGGATGAAAGCAAACTTTTAAATTGTGTGTACGCTTCAGATTTTATATAATATTTTCCTACTAAGAAATGAAGCAAAAATAAATGATCATATTGGGTTCGCCAACTGGAATCCTACCCTGCCCCGTTTGTGTACATGAAAGATACACTGTATTGTATTATTTTGATCGCCGTGTTGTGGAAATAACATGTCAATATGGAACTGATGGGATGTAATGGATAAAAAGTATATATTACATGATGTTATTTGTAAATATAAGTATTTTGTAGGAATTACCTATGACGATGACGACGAGGATGAAGATGATGATGCTGATGGGGAAGGAAGGCTCTGTGGATGCTTAAAGTTAAGCAGCTTAATGCTACGAGCGAATGAAATGAAATTGAAAAGGAATGAATCCAGTTGATAGGCCTCATAATTGAGTGAGAATTTAGGACCGAGTACAATAGCGGACTGACTGATTAGTAGGTGATATGTGATAATATTCAAAAAGACATACCAACTACTCTATACATTGATTCGTTCATATGGACATGTGGTGCATATAGTAATCACCGTGAATTCGGAATCTATAAAGTACGTGCGATATCTAGAGAATCTAGACTAAAATTACCGTATACGTTTTATTATGACTAGGCTTATTCTTGTTGACGTTAAATTCTCTCATTCCATCGTCAAATTTCTGTGAGAATAGGGAGAACATGAAAATAATTGCACATAAATCCACTTTCACCCTACATCATACATATATACAGACTAACTTTATGCACATTTTCTTCAAAGTCTTCAATGTGTAGTCTACATAAGTAGAAAACGGCTAATATTCTCCATCTCCCAACCAAATATAACTTCAAAAAGAACTGAAGACTCACGATGAGAATATCATTGGTGCAATAGAAGTTTCCATCTTTGCAGTTATGATTAATATTCGCGACGACTCTTTAGAATTACTAATTGTAAATAGGTGTAGAGAATGAGGTGAAGTTTGAAAATGTAGAGTTTTAGTTATAGATTTAAAATAGAAAGAAGTCTAGCCGTCGAGTGTATGTGTATTTACATACTTACGTATTATTACGTATGCCTATCTGCACTCAAATTCTGTATACCTATACATCTGACTGACGTAGTACAACATATATTTAAATTCATAGTACTGTTACATGTAGACAATTAATTTACCTGTTTAATTTCCTTCCACTTTGCCTATATCGTAACTATGTACATACACACTGAGTTTTAACTTTCTGAGGAAGCTGGAGGGACTTGTTCTTTTCTCATTGCCATGTCTTATTGTCATCCGAGGAACAAGGGAATTAAAGTGACGTTCCCCAGATTGAATGAAAAAGCAAACTCTTTGTGGATAAATTCGTTTTTAAAACACAAATCACATCATTCATTCAGCCTCTTCCTATTTCAATTAATTCCACTTCAACCATGGCAGAGCATCCCCATTCCTAATACAATGAGAAACAGATAAAGGGAGGCAGAGAGAGAGATAGTTGAGCGAGAGCGACAAAACCAGAGCAACACACTACATCGAACTCTATAGTCTACCCCTTGTAAGTAGCGTGTTGTAACTCTGTATATTCAAATTTCAACTTTTTCCCAGTCCTACAGTCAGTCAACCTGCAACTTAGTTAATTTCACCTCGAAAATACAATCAGAACAACATGATAAACAAATCCGCAAAATCTTGAGTCTATACGTCCACAATCCCAACTCTATTACGAATTGCCTGCCACACAGGCATATTGTACTTTCACCATCCGCTACATTTCCACTTTAACCAAACTTACAAAGTGTGATTGTGTACACATTTGAGAAAGTTTCTATTTAAAATTTCCATATATGGTTCTGGCACTTAAATATGCATAGTAGAACACGGTAACCACACATGTACAAAAACTTACATACAATTTGTACATACAAAAAAATTAATCAAAGTCGTACAAAGAAATAATTAGAAGAATGAACTTTGGATTTGGGTGTTGGATGAATACATTTTAATGGTTTTTTAAATCCTTGCAAATGTACAAAGCCACACGTGTTATTTAACGACGGACAATGATTGTAAGGACATACACTCATCCAGTATGTACATTCAAACGTCTATGTTTGAGAAAGGGAAAGCCATTGTACATGTAATTGTCCAGTATTTATTCTCATTGTCCATTGTAAAAGACGGGAGCGGAAAGGGGTAGCAGTTTCTAAGCACAATTTACGATAATTCACAAAAGATTTCTCTTTACCCACACACACACAAACACACACACACATTGGACGCATATAAAGAAACTTGAGATTGGGACTTGTGACTGGGAACTGGACACAAGGGTGTTGGATGTTCCACTTGACGACACATTTCTATTGCTTTCACTTTTGGACTTGAGCTCTCTCACTCTTTCTCCGTCTTTGTCATGTTACCCCACAGTCTGATTTCCTTTCTAGTTCCATACAATTCCGATTCCAAAAAGGATAGCAAAAAATAGATGGAGGATTCCCCAACTTTCCATTTAATACACCATTTCAAATGTGACATACATACATATACGATAGTTCTAACTCGTAACTGACTTGGAGCACTACATAATTTTAAATTAAGCTAAAACTATAAATTTTACAAACGATTTCCTTCACCCTCAGCCAGACACACAAAATAAGGTTCAGATTATAGTATTTTTTTTTTAGAAAAATAAATGGCATAAAAAAATCCATTAATACGGCTCTCGCATGCATGTTTACATATTTTTTTACATTCCACACACACACACACAAGCATATGTTTTATGCTATAACATGGAAATGTAATGACTGTGTATATCGTATGTGCAAAATAAAGTTGTATATACGCGTGCATAGAAAATGAAGTTGGTCCATCGGCTATGCTTGCGTGAGTCTATTCATATTAAATAATCAATTTAATGGTTGTATTGTATTCGGTCGTGTGTCCTCTATTTGTACTAAAGGGTGGATCACTGATTAACCACAATTTATCTCCTGCCACACATAAAATCACCTTTCTTACCTTCATTTTCATTCATTTCCCCCCTTTCTATCATATCAACAGAAGTAAGTACTCACTCACTCACTCATGTACCTACGACTGATTCTACATATACAACCAAAATCTACTATATTTATTTATTTTACCACAAACCTAAAACATAAGCGCGTACACGTTCACGTTCCCACGTCTGTACATACTGTAATACGCAGTATATATAATGTAATGTAATTATACTGTCTATAGTCAATTAGTAGACAGGTTTCTTCATTCTTTCGGCTTTACTAAATGCCAAGTCTACCACACAAATGACAGATAAACAGTCACAAAATGAAAATATCCGAGACAAGTCCAAGAAAACAAAATATCTGTAATCTATTTATCATTAGGTATACTTTGTTCGTTTTTTTAATTTATTTTTTGTGTATATTTTCCATCTCTTTCAAATACGCATACGCATACACATACACAGACACTCACTATTTTCTACTAAAGTACACACTACAAGCCTATACACATAGAAGAAAAAGACAACAAGTTGCTTTTTTACTTTTAATAAAAATTGAGAGTTTAATCGAACAATGTCGTGAGTGACGAGGAGAACGGAAGCACATTTATTATGTATTTAATAATGAGTTTATTTATGATTAGTCATGGTCTGTACTCTATAGATAGTTTACCCATGATTGTTTACCCTTGTACACTCTAGCAGTGTGTACAAGAAAAAATTACATACATTCAGGTATAACCAATTTTAGTTTAATTTATCATATTACCCAATACATACAAGAACTTTGAAGTACTCTGTATCAAAGAGAGATATTTAATACATTTAATTCCTATTCAGAATTTAATATCGATTCTTTCTGAATGCATAAAGGATTTCATTCACTTTTGTATCACACAAATCACGAATTTCTATTCACAATTCATTAAATGAATATTATTTCTCAATCATATATGAATGAATCAAATTCGGATGCAGATGGAAAGTCAAAGTCTTCGCATGTAATTCTTTTGTCAGAATTCAAATGGAAATGGAAATGGAAAGGGGAGAGGGGGAGACAGAAAGGAGGGTGGAAGTTGTTCAAAATTTGGAATTGAGAGTCCATAATTATAATTGTATTTGAATTTGGTCATGAATTTGCCGAGAAATCACATTGGGAAATCTGTATCTGTAGTTGTATGTATAGTTGTACTACAATACAAAGTGGACTACCGACCGCACACACTGCCGTATATAAAGTCAATTAGTCTTGTGTGTGTGTGTGTGTAATGTATCAGATTCATTACAATAGGCATTACAATATGTATCAGAATGATGATAGAAGAAGCTGTGATCCCTGAATGCGCCTCCTCCTTCTTGGCGGGATATCAATAAGGAGGAAATTATTTTATTGATATTTTCCATAAATGGAAATGATGAGAGTATATATTCACACCTCAGCGAATAGATTCAACTAGATTCCTGAGGGAGCCAATCAACAGCTCCGCACATATGTACCTACATTCAGTATATATGTACCGACACACACACACACACACTTACAATGGAACTGAGCGAGAAAACCAAAAGGGAAAAACCATTTCATTCGATTCTGTATATATGTTTTGAAAGATCTAACCAAATTGTTCAAGTTAAAACCCACCAACGACGATCTAACATTCTACAGCTCAGTGCCCTTTCATCTCTCTCGCACTCTCTCTCTCTCTCTACTACAGTTCCGAGCACCAATTTATGAATAAGAATAAAGTCATGATGCCTTCGTTACAGTATAGAGACTAGAGAAAAAACATTCAGAAATTCAATTATGCACTAAATCATATCTATACAATATTTATCGACGATATACCCAAAACGTTTGCAACTTCGTGTGAGTTTTCGTCCCAAAAAGTTGTATAATTTCCGAATTTCCTTCTTTTTTTTTTTGGATTTTGGGTAAATAGATTTTATTCGTTTTTTTATTCTTCTATAGATGAAGGGTGAGTAAAATGTCAGTATACAGAGATGGAAGAAGCGAAAGTAAAATCAAAGAGAAAATTTGGGCGTACTCAAGGCAAGTTTACTACAACAATGGGCTTACACGTGTACCTACAAAAAAAAGAGCCGTGTAGCTCGGAGACTACCGACAGAATATGATTTGGATTAAAAATGTGACTGGGTGTAAATAAATAAGGGATAGGTAAACGTACATAGGACATAGACTGTGGGTAACTCTCCCCTATATCGTGAATGATATAACTATCGATGACATGACAGAGAGAGAGAGAGAGAGAGAACGAGTGAACTGGTGCAGGCATTATTCTAAACTCGATTCGATAATATTACGGTTGAATGGGTGATTTTGAGAGTTGCTCTTCCCATTAGACTTTTCGTTGGTGTGTGTCTGTGGGCATAGACGTGATGATCTGAGGGGATCGAGGAAAAAAAAATAGGGATCGAACGTCTAACTAAACAATGGGAGGACTCTAACTCTCCACTTGTCGAAAGATGTTGGCAATTACGACTGAATAATGAGTCCGAGTACAACTCAAGACTTGTCTTAATTTAATCCCCAGGGAAAGATTTCTACAACTACAACTAAACTACCACATTTTCTGTATATTTTATACTTACTTCTTTGTACACGTCGCTTTCTCTTTCTCTCTCTCCTGTTTTCTATCTCTCCACGCTATAACCGCATACTTTCATGCATATGAGAGCGTGCTGGTGGTTCTCGTCAAAGTGTTGGAAATAGTTAAAATAAGCACAATACAATACCATCTCATAAAATGTACCTACATCCATATACATAACTACGAGTTAGCTTTTATTACAGGGGAACCCAATTTTTATCTAACTTTTCCTTTTCCTTTCCCGACCTTTCTCCCCCATTTTCAGCTTCTCTCTGTCTCTCTGTCTCTCTCTCTAGCTGTGTGTGTCTATTTTCCTGATTTTTTTACCTCTTATGACAGACAAAATTTACTCACAACACAATAAAAATTGGTGTGAATAAATTTTAAACATGTTTCATTCCTATACAGTTTTTACTACCTTCATTTCTCCCCAATTCAAAATACTGATTAGAGAATCATCCACTCTATGTAGGTATGTATATACTAACGCGTGTACATAATGCAGGCAAATGTATTTCGTGTGTAGATATTTCTATCCAGGCAGATTTGATTTGAAAGAAATGGGGAAAAAGGCAAGAGTTGTGGAGTAATGAGGCGGAAATCTTGAAATAAAATGTAGTTTAAAAAAAGTCTCTCTGGAAAAAAAAGGAGGGAGTCGCAGAGACAGACAGAGAGCGAGGGAGAGAGAGAGAGAGTCATGAAGTGAATGCCAAACGAGAAAGTCGACAAAAGAAAACATTGAAAAGAATTGTCAGTCAAACAAATAGCTCCAGCACAACTTGTCCTTGTTTCAAAAAAAAAGCAGTTTAAGTTTAGCTCAGTCAAAGAATTTCACTCTATTACCTTGAACATTTCTGACTCGACTGTAGTTTAACTTGTAACTTTCTAGCTTACTCTTCTAACTTGATGTGATTTCCCTTTCCCTTTCCCATTCTCTTTCTCTTTATAGATAGACGTCAAATTTACGTGGACTGTAATTTGAGATGAGGCTCGGGATGTTGTTGCTTAACTTTCCCCTGAATACCTATACACAAATACAAATAAAGGTACACACACAAAAACTCCATTGTACATGTGAACGGAATAATATTAGAGATATTATATGAGCAGTTTAAAGATCTCCAAAGAATAGAATTCCAATCTCTCTCTCTCTCTCTTCAGGAAAACAAAACAAAACTGGGACGAATCTGATCCATCTTAAATGTACATTGTGGAAATAAAAGAAGCAAAGGAAAGTCATACAAAAGTTTCTTGTTTCATCGTCTAATGGTAATCGGTTCCTTTTATAGTTATATAAATAAATGTATATGTGCATGCTGCTTGGAAATCCGTACATTTTCTTTTGTATTTGTACTTTATGCCTTCTCAAATGGGACGAGTATAAAAAGTAAAAAAGTACCTACAGGACGTATAGAGAAAATTCAAAGTTTTCTATCGTTTCCCCCGTGTGTGCAATACAACAGATAGTCAGATAGGTTCTCGTTACTCGTGCACGTAAGTACAAGACACTTTTTTGTTTGAGTATTTATTACATGGACTTTATGAAATCACTTCCTCTTGCTGCTTTTTTTCTGGATGCCCTAAACCAAGTGGTCCCTATTTATTATTGTGTGTATTTTTGACGGGAAAAGCAAAGAGTAGAGCGCCGTATGATGCCATTGGTGTCATTGATCAAGGGAAATAGCCGGAACAAATAGTCTTGTGTCAAGCAGGAATAGAGAGAGAGGAATAGAGAGAGAGGGAAAGAGAGAGAAATAGAGAGAAAGAGAGAGGAAGGAAGGTGGGACCCTAGAGACCCTATCTATGGTTATTCCATTCTATTTCCCATTCAATTCTCCACAACATTGTCCATATAATCTGGATATAGTACTATACATCTGTATTTATTATACCCATGTACATTTTATACATGCACCACGTCTACGGTCTCCAGTTCTACAGTTTACTTTACAGTCTACCATTCAAATGTATAAACTGAATTTTATGCTCCTACCGTATCCGCACACACAGATAAAGTCCATGTAATTATGAATGCAACATACATATAAATATGTTTGTCATATCATTTCATATCATATTATGATGGCCATATGTGAACTGACATCCACGACACACACTTGACATTTAACTTTAAAATATATCATTTCCTACACACATAAAAGCTATTCATTACATTCTCCAAACAATTTCATTTACAAATCCTATATAATATATTATTATGGAACAAGATCCAAAACTATGTGTAATTGATTATGACCTTTATTTTTTTTAGATGAATTACACGAAAGTATATGAGAAATGGAGAAATGGGGAAATTAATTCAGTACATACTTGAATACATGGAAAAAACCAAAACATTTCAAACTCGAAACGTTCAGTTTCAACTTTGTATATGTGACTGTTTCATTTCATGTGTCATTTGATTAAAATATATGAGAAAATAGCCAGATCAGGCATACGAATTTGTCCTAGGCTTGCTTCCTACTTACATTTTAGAAGATTATAGGGAAAATTTAGTTGAAATCAATTACATTGAAAATTGAGGAGGGGATGGAAATGAAAATGAAAATGAATGTATGTATGTATTTATTTACAGGTTGGATGTAGTATTTAAATATTTAAAACAATGAGGAAACCGTAGTGAGTGTAGATTTAATACAGTTGGCCATTGATAATAGTTGTTCATGTGTATGTGTGCGTGTGTGTGTGTAACTGTGTATACTGTGTGCAGTTTGAGAGTTTATAATGGACATGAATGGGGACGGTTTCAAATGGCAAAGAAGAGGGGATTCAAAACAAAACGGATTCACTGAGTCTTCAAGCATTTACGTGCACGACTGTGATTATTATGTAGGAATTCAATGTGTCAAACAAGAGGAAGGAAAACCACGGTAAACAAATTGGATTCGGAAGTTGTGTTTTCCGTTCCATTCACTTATTCATTAAATACACATTCAGATGATTCAATCATTATCCGTATTCATTCAGTGTGTGGACCATCCACCATTTGACAAGGGAACAGAATACGAATACAAATGCATACAATACATACACGGAACTTGGAACTGTAAGTAGTACGTGTACACTGTACATATACATATTGTACATTTATACATATGTGTATTTATTATTATTTGATGTCTTCATCATCCCCCTCTCTATACTGTCTACTGTCTAGTCTATACCCAATGCAACGATGAACTATGGCCTGTATACAGATTCAGATAAGTGTATGTACCTATATGTGTATCGCGGTCAATCTAGGACGTATGATTGAGTCTGGTTGTGTATGTGATTTGAAGTTGTGTGTAAGTGTCGGCTAATCCTAATGATACCCGTAGCTTTTTTTGTTCACGATCAGGGTTGATCGTGGCAAATGGCACCCTCCCCGATTTCATGCCACTCTCATTCACAATCTCTCACTCAATGAGACAGTAAATACTATACAGAACTACAGAAACTACATATTTGCTCCCGCACACGGCACATGTTTCACTTGTTTTATCCTTACCAGAATTACTGTCACCTTTCATGTTTTATGTAAAACCAGTAAAATCAAAAAAATCGTATGTTCAAAAGTCCGTCAGCACAATTAATCATTTATTTATATAGTTTATTCATAATGGATCATTCAAGTGTAATTTCACATACTAGTAATTACGTAAAATAGTTTCATTCAAATTCAAAGTGGATAAGACAATAATAACATATTATATATAGGTAGTTAATAATGACAATGACGATCCCTTCAGCGTCCATTATGGAATCTTCTTTTTTTTGTAAAATTGTATAAACAATAATTGTGTGAACAAAACTTGTATTTCTATGCAAGTATTAAAGCTATGATAAATCACATTCCGTGGAAATCGAGTCCACATTTTAAAGTCAAACGAGAAAAATGATACAAACCGACAAAAAAACAGAGAGAGAGAGCAAGCAGCCATTAACAATTACATTAGTTTTTGTAGTGAACATATTTTTAATAAAATTCAGAAAAAGGAATATCATTACTTGGAATTCGTCCTATTAACAGAAAACATGTTGAACGTTGACAAATATGTTGCACATTTATGAAAAGGATAATAGAGAATTATCTGTATATTGTACTCACTCCAAACATTATTACACGGCCGAGTAATAGTAATATAGTAAACAAAGAATAATGTAGTTTGAGTTTTCCCTTTGGTACAGTACAGTACAGTACGGTAGTTGAGAGTCATAATAATAATAATCATAATAATTGTAAATATTGTGAATAGTGGCCGGTTCATTCATCATACGTATATAACACACTTACATCTTACATACATACAAACAATTAAATATATGACATGGAGAATGTGTCACATTACAGTTTACAACGAAAGAGGAGAAGAAAAGTGAGCATATGGACACACACACACACACACTTACATGGAGTTGTTAAAGTGAGAGGGTTCGATCAACATCGATTAATGTACAGATAAATAAACCATACGGTGTGAAGGAAATAAATGAAATATGTACTGCAGATACTCTGTACGACGTATGTACGATGTATAGGTACATAAATGATACATGCATATCTATGCATATCTGTACTGAGCTAGAGAACCGAGACTCTATGAGCACTTGCCACTTGTCAAGCTTCAAGCTACACACTACATATACACCACCATACGAGTTTTTCTCGTGTCGTGTACACTGGTACTTTCCTTCCTTTTTTTTGTCCAGTGTATTATGGAGAATCAGTTCAGTCACGGTTCTATAGTCATTCGTCCTCGTCCAAGTCTCTCGTTCTCTCTCGTCCATTGAGAATGTAGGGAGAGGGAGAGAGAGAGAGAGAGAGAGAAGCCTATGATGCCCGGATTTTGGAGATTGCTTACACTGCAGCATTGAATGTAGAGATTCAATCAGACGACTGACTCCCAATTCGACTGTGCTCTGAAGACTTAACTGTGGTAAAAAGCTAGAAAGGCTAAAAGAATCTCTCTCTCTCTCTCTCTTTCTCCCTGTCTCGTACACCACTATAAAAGGCTCTAGATTTTTCTTAGAAACAGGAGAAAGTATGTATGTGTGTATGCGTGTGTTTGTGTAGCACTCTGACAGTAGCTTTACAATATAAAAAAGACGATGAATCAATCATTATTTTTCCGTACGGAGATTTTCCCTTTAATGTAAAGACGTCTTCAACACATACAAACAGATCCGATACACACAAGGAAAACTCTTCAATTTCTCTCTCGCTGGCTCTGTAAGTATTATGGTTGATCAAATGGAAGAAGTGCGGAGTGCAATGAGACCAAGGAAAAAAAACAAGTTGAAGTTGAGTATTGAGTATATTACTATTATATATGTATACAGAGAGAGAGAGAGAGAGTAGATTTTTTTTCGCAAAGCTAAAAGGAGAGAGAGAGTCAAAGCCTTGAACTAAACCCATTTCGCGATCCTCTGCGTTTTCCATTATAGCCACGAAATTAAAGACACATTCATCCGGAAAGGATTACACAATCATCGACTCAATAATAAACACAGTCACTGATACTGATACTGACTGATACTCAAACTCAAACTCATACTACATACAGAATACAGACAAACAGACACAGAGAGGACGTACACATAGTTACATGTTACTTGTACACTTACCACACAACCTCATCATATTTGGTATATATTTTTTTCCCTTTCGTGTATTTTATACAACTTATAAGATTTGATCATCATCATCACAACATTTAGGATGGATGGATGTCGTTTATTTATATCCTCATCACGGGATAACTCATTTTTTTCAATGCTGAATTTCCTTTAAGTTTCCTTCCATCATCTCAACAACAATACAGTACAATTTACATGCATATACTAACAATTCAGTTTTATACAATTAATATTAATATATACATAATAGACTATTCTAATCTAACAAGATATTTAATATTTTACTCATTCGATTATCGTATATTACACTCCCCAATAATAGTCTTTTAACCAACACACATTATGCAGAAAAACGAATATTTTACATATATCACTTAAGACTTAAGATTTACCATTAGTTTAGATTGTGAATCTCAATTCAAAATACATAATTATAATCTAAAGCAATCTTAATTTGTCAGAATAATCCTACATATTTATATCCGTATTCTTATGTATACACAGATTAATTGTTTTCCTCTTGTCAAATTCCCTTCCTTTTACTGGATCAGGAGAACAGAGCTAATGAAATCATTGTGAGGTATGGTATATGCCTTCAAGATTGTAAACGGATAAAGAATCCTCAATTTTCTTAAGAATACTGGAGATTTTACTTAAGTGGAGCGTGACAAATAAAAACGAAGAAAGAATTTTGAGATGACAGGAACTGCGGGTAAAAAAAAACAACGGCTGTGTTTCTTGACAAAATGAAAACAAAAGCTTTATGAAAAACTCGTACTGTACTTATCGTACAAATATTGTAGATAAGGATGAATTCGTCCTTCATTTACTTCTGTATGGATGTATTTTCTCCCTTTTACCTTGGCCTATAGGTTTCCGTGGGGTAATGGGGAAGGATGTGGATGAACCACCAGACGCGGTATTTCACTTTTTATGTTTAATCTGGAAGAAACAAAAGGATTTTCAGTTTAATCTTTGAGAAAATGTTGAATGCTGCAGAAATTGGAAGAGACAAAAGATATCCCATTTAGTATTTAGTATTAGCTTAAGGGTTTCATATTCTATTCCGTGAAAAGTCAACCATACTTTGTATTCTTGTAACACGTTCACTTTCATTCTCTGTCAATTCCCCATTAAGTTTTCATAGATTTTAGGTTAAGTTCAAACACCAACTGTGGACGAGATGATTGTACAAGGTTAGCTGTAGGGATCTTTACATAATGTGCTCTACTCTCGACTGATTTCTGAGTTTAAAATGTTTTCCCTTCTGCTATACATTGCCGTTTCAAATAGGTAAATTTCCTTTCTCCTCATTTAAAAAAAAAGGACGAGGAAAAAAAACGAGAGGTAGTGGGGGAGTTCTCTATTGTTTCAAAGGATTAGCTACAATTCTCTCATTCAATTTGATTGTATGTTGTAGTTTGTTCAAACATTTTGTTTGGCATGTGATGTATCTAATTCAAAAAAAGTCCATTCACCATATAGGTATATGTATAAATTATAGAGGAACAAACCTGTCTGTTTTTCCAGCTTAAATACATAGACTAATAAGAACACAAAAGGATGGCTTCGAGGGTTTCCCTAACAAATAGCAAATGTTTTTACATGATAATAATAATACTATAATATAATGAAATGATGATCTCTGTCTAACTCTCACTCTCTTTCTTTTCTATTTCTCCACCGTCCACAGTTACCAACTATAACAAATGTAAATCCACTACACGATAATATTCGACACACACACAAACACACTACAAACTATGTACAAGTATGTATGTACAGATATATACGTATGTTCGTACGTACACTGTCGTATATAGATACACATGATGGCATGATGACAAATTTGATAATGCTTCAGTCAACCCCGAGTGTCCTTCTCTTTGTTAGATTATTCGATTATTAAATTATATTATTTGAATGAAAATTACAAGCGCATCATCCATTTCAATTCCTTTAATATTTATGCCGAGAAATGAAATTTTGGCTCATGTGAATGTGAATGTGTGTGTTTGTGTTTGTGTTGTCCAAGGACTCTACAATTACGTACATATACAGATATATCTAGATACATTCATAAGTAAGTAATTTAAGTTGGTAGCTGTAGCTGTAAGTATAGTCTGACTCATAACATTTCTATACGGGGAATTTCAATCCATTTCCATTTGTGTGATGAAGGGAATTCGCAAAATGGATTAATATCGAGAGCTTGGAGTTGGAAGTTGGAGAGGAGGAACGGCTTGAATTTAAATTTGAATTCGCTCTATACATACACGTAAAATGAGGACGGAGGAAAGAGGACAGGTATAATAATATAATCGCAATCACAATCATAATGCAATTACGTATATTATAACATTTTCCAGCGCCGTTACACATGGGAACGACGTATATATAGTTATATAGCATGTGGTATGTATTTCTGTGTATCCAAAAATATGTTGTAAATTGTAATAATGATAAATTGAATGAAATAGGGACAGGAGAGGAAGAGAAAGAACGAGCTCACTCCTCTGGCTATTTGTCATTTTCTCCTGGAATCAAAGGATAAAGGGTCATCCTCTATATATATATGTATATGTCCTATTATCCTGCTCATGAAGCATTCATTGTCATTTATCGTTACATGTGTATAGTTTGTGGGCTTTTCAATTGCCCTCCTCTTTCTCTCTCTTTCTCTCTCTCTCGTCAATATAGATTTTTTTTCTATACCTATACAGACTACAAACACACGTCCACCCGTCTATTTCTACCTAAATGCTACCTGCTACCTGAATCTACCTTTGGTCTGGTCTGGCCTGGCCGGCCGTCCGTCCGTTTGTTGGGGACAAAAGCCAAAGTAGGTTCTATTCTCCGAGTTTTCATTTTCACACAAAACAGACAGAGAGACACAGAAGATGACTGGGTTACATAATTATTGAATCTCTGCGTATGTACTTATTATGTAGGTATGCAATCAAGTAAAAATTTAGTAATAATGACGATATAACGACCGGCTTTTTTCGCCCTCTCATATCATCTACAGTCCTCTCCTGTTGTAGTAAATAATAAATTACGGCATGTGAATTTAATAAGGAAATTTAATGCAGAGCAACTATGGCAAACAATCCTTCAAACAAAATCCACCAGATTTATTCTATTCTACTGGACACTACAATTGAAGAGCATAGAGAGAAAGAGAGAGAGTGAGTGAGAGAGATAGAATAGGGGGTTGTAAAATTTTCATTTAATCTCCAAACACTCTACACTCTACAGTCTACAGTCTATAGTCTACAAACAGTCCATGTATGTATGTATGCATATACATTTATGCATAGGTAAACTAAAGAGAGAGAGTGTGTGTGTATAATAATATAATAATATCACATGGGAGGCAAGCCTCATTTCTCATTTCCAACGAACCCAAAACACAAACACCAAACCAAATATCCACTGTCGATATATGATAAAGACCTCAAGTTATTTTGTGAATAGGAAACCAAACCACTTGTTCCATATGTTAAACAATGGAATTTTTTCATTACAAGGAAATGATCAAAGTCATTTTGAAACTACTGATAAAACGAAACGAAACGAGAGAAGGAAAAAAATAAATGAGAAAACACACAATCACAATCACACGAAATGTCAACTGTTGACTTGTAATGTTGAATTCACGTTCTCAATGTAAGAGTATTTTCAATTTTGGAATTTCTATCGGTAGATATATATAATATAATAGTTCTTTTCCTCCCTGTGTCTCTGCATGTGTATTGTGTAAATATACATATATAGTCCCGCACACATATCGTACACACGCTTTCTCTTTTAGTTTTCTCTTTGAATTCTAATGTCCCTTCATCCACATCGTCAATGGTACTTGATTACTATTTATGTCAAGAGAGTAAATGAGTTTTTTCAAGTGTTCTGGTATCGGAGAGAGCAAGGCAGGTTTCAAGTTAACTATTAATGAGATGCAGCTATTCAGAGCTATTGCTCCAACTTAAATGAGTAAAAGTCTCTTGCTCATTTTCCAAATCTAAACATTATGGCAACTCTTGTTCCAGAAACACCTTGTTCTTTTCGGTACACTGTACATACTGCAATTGTATACGATATAGGTACATATATATGAACAGTCGAAATAAGATTCAACTGTGTGTAAGTACATCTGTCGTATATGCACCCACGTATGTACACACACACAATCACAATCACACATAATCACACACACCCATGGAAATGTGTGTAGTGTAGTATAGTTTATTTAGCTCATCTCAATTGACTCCTTGACTCAAGGGTTACAACAAAAGCTGTTTGGCAAAGTCAATCTTCAGACAATGACAAATTGATTACCGTCTCTTGATCGTTTTACCGTTTTAACATTCATTGGAGAGCTCAACTCTTAAATGACACGTTAAAAGAAAATTCTTCCTCCTCCTCCTTCTTTTCCTTCGTCTGGCCTGTTTTCAGAATTAAGAAAACGTAACCCCATGAACCATTTCAAAACCGTATTGTACAAATTTCCACTTGTGTCTAATTTCAGACAGAGGGAAAGGGAAAAGGAAAAGGAAAAAGGGAAGGAACGTGCTTGGAATTCAATCTATTAATCCTTTGCAACTCTATCTCCTCTCTTCATTCTCTGTGTTTAAAGCCGTCCTTTTGTCATCTCCTTGTTTATTTCATATCCCACTTTCTCCCTTTTCATGTATTTCTCACTCATCTACCTCTACCTCTACTGCAAATTATTTTGCTCTGATTTCTCATCAACCAAAAATAATTTACCTTTTCTCCTGGCCATACTGATTTTTTTCAAAATCAAATTGCAATAATATTGATTATGTAATACAGTTTTTTCAAGGACCGAAATTGACTCAAATTCCGCGTAATGGCCGTAATGTTATATTTATTTATGTAATGGGATGCATATTTTGTGAAAGCTCGAGAAATCCTGTACGGGGATATGTACTATACATATTATGTAGAGCAAGGACAGGAATAAAAAAAAAGATGAATTTGCATTTAAATATGATAATGGGACTCCCATTATCCCATTGGAGGGACAGTGATAATTTGACACCAACATATGGACTGAATTTCCCGAATGAAAAATGAATGATTAGACAGAATGAATGGAAAACGTATATGCATGTCATCAGAATATTTATATATGAGTTGCCGAGTCAGCAGCGTGCTAGCACACATATACAGATATATACAGATTCTTTCATTGACTTGGAAGTTGGAGTTGGAAGGCAAATAAATATGTACACACTTTTTTTCAGTCTCCCCCCAAAAAATCTATATGAAATGTCAGGCATGCAATATTTTTTTATCTACCTACATATACCAATACACGTTTTTTACATGTAGGTGCTTTTTCAATTGATTCTCTCCATGTGACTTGTAATTTTGTACACATGATTTGGTGCACCTATCTGTCTCGTGTATGCATTAATTGAAAATGAAATAATTAGAATGTGAAAGTGGAATGGAATGGGAAGGGGTGTGAGTGTGACTTTTGACTGTCCATGGACGTCAGTCAGGTCATTCCATAAATGACATTTGACAATTATTGACGACGATTATGTATTTTATTATTATTATTATTATTCTTTACTCCACCTGGTTGAATAGCTAATGAGACAGGTGGGTTAAAGAAAAAAACACAGGTAATTGTGAGCAGTCAAACTACTATACTCCGCTTCGCATTTATCTAATATCTGTATGTATGAATGAATCCATTTTTGAAACGGACAATGTCATAATTCCCCCAAAATTACTCGACACAGGCCATATTATCTCTTGTATATGTGTTCGTTTCAACGAATCATTAATAAAATCCTGTCTAAAATGGAATCATGCCCTAAAACGGCTACAAAGTCCGTTGTTTTGGTTTTTCGTTTTTGGTTCTGTCATGGTGAGAGATCATGAGAAATATATTGAAATATATTGAAATATGTACTTTCCCATGTCTAGTATTTTTGTTTTGATAGTATTCAGGATTTCAAAATGTACTATATGTATTTTGTACTTGATAAGGCTTGGAAATTGGGAAGAGAGACATTTGTTTTTTATTTTCATGGTTTTCCGCGGGGTGAAAATACAAATGAAATTGGGACTTGAAACTGAATTGGGACTGAATTGAGTTTGAGTTTGTAGTAGTTGATTCTGTTTCTGTGTATTTTTCAAAGAAAATTAGATAATAAACTTTTGCATGGGTAATCAACTGCTCAAGTTGGTGCTTTGTACATGTGATTATTATGACGAGGATGGACTAAGTGCAGTCGACTCTTGATTTATGACTCGTTACGCTATCATGAGTCTGAATGGACGTTTAATCAAATGTTATTTGAGTGGTAGAAGAAGGAGGGTAACCTTTTAATATGATTACCTTTTTGACGACTGTACTGTGTAAAATCTAACAGTCTATCATCTCCCCAATATGTCTACAATCCACAATATTCTACATCCTACACAACTCATGAATGTAATATGTTCCTCTCCTTTGCGCGCACAGTATCTGTATATAGGTACATGCTTGAGTTCTGGTGGATAGGATATACATAGGATATACTATATCTGTAGATAATCAAAGGGAGACCAACAACGAAGGAAGCAACACAAAGCCCTGTAGCATTCTAATTTTCATTTTATAAGCACCTACATATATAATATATATACATACTTATGCATACTTATGCATACTTATACATACACAGATACTCATAGACCACTTTTATTTTCCTAAATGTCATCATGGATAATTTTCGATTGCGAGAATCAATCTTATCTACCTCTTCCTCCGTCTAAATTTCTCTCTCCGACTAATATTCACTGACATTACATTTTAGTTTCACCCATTTCATTTCTATTATTTAACTCACTACATAAAGTCATTTCACATACATAATCCATTTCTTTCCTTTCTGTTCCCACATTTAATTTTTATTCATCGAAAGTCGTCCTTATTTCCTTGTAATTTCAAATTGACTGTTAGGCAGTCAAACGACAGTCAGACGTCACAATGACATGACCTTTGAATAATGGAAAAGTTCAGAATTTTGTTTGTCCGATTCCTCTTTTTCAATATTTACTCTTGTAATTGTTACTTACTATATAGTGAACGATTTATCTTCCCGCCCCCCTTTACCTTTTGCTTTCTTCATATCCCTTTGCAAGGAAGTTTTCTACAGAATAATATATAGTTATAACTGCTATTTTAAATTAAAAATGACTAAATAATTGGGAATACTTTGTGATTTTGGTCTGTGTAATCAAGACTGGAGGTTGTATTTGATGTAGTGCCCATTATTTGATGGTTCTCTGGCTAATTAATTTTCACGTGTTTTAAGGTTAAGTATTACTAGTGATGATGACGATGACGATGTGCGTAGTCGAGACTATAGCTAGAAACTATAGAAATGAATATACACATTCACAGGATATGAGCCTCCGTTTTCTCTCATCTATATATTATGTAGTGTATATTAGTTGAGACCAGAACGCGACTGATTGTGAGACCAACAGAAATCGTGAGACAGTATACCTAGCTAACAAAACCAATCTCTTCTTCCCCGACCGCAAGCTATACAGCTCTAACTATTGACTAAACTTGAAGACGGTAATCAAATTCCCTTCACAGAGACCAATAAAGGTTTCCTATAGTCTATACATATCTGCTGTACATATTACATCTGTACTTATTTCCTTACTTGACCTTTCCTCAAAGAAAATCCGAATTAAAATCGAATCAAAATAATGAAAATGAAAGCAAATGTGAGCATTATTATTTCCCCAGTGCAGCATCATAAATCCTCAGTAATTAAAAGATTTTTTTTTTTGATTACCTGTTAAAGACAATAATTCAGGTGTGGTGGAATTGGAATGTGAGCTTGAATTGGAATTGGTATTTGAGTTTGAGTTTGAATTTGAGTTTGAATTTGAATTACTGTTGGACCTGGTAACTTCTGGTCTCTGCTCTCCTCCTTTCACACTGATTACTCGTCTGTCCCCACAATCCCAAAGTCGTTTCTTTTTACTTGCACCATGATGATGGTGATGTGGATGTGGATGACGATGATGGGCTTCCTCATGATGCCGTTGAGCTTGTTTAGCTTGTGTAGAACGCTCGTCTCTATTCACATTCACATCCGGATGATGTTTCTCACTCATGTCCTCTTCTTCAATATTTTCTTCACCCGCACTGTCCATCACTCCGCGTTTCAATTTAACTTGCCGGTGATGGTAAAAGTTGACATTGGTTGGACTGTTATTATTGATACTATTCATCCAGTGAGAGACGGAGCAGCCATTGGATGTTGAAGAACATTCCTCTGCATCCACTTCCGTCGACTCAATATCCACGTTCTCTTCATCATCCGTATTTTCCTCATTACTTCCACCCCCCTCCCCCTCCCCCTCGTTCCCATCCCCATTCGAATGACGTTGACTCTGATCGCCGTCCATTGGACTCAAAATTTGACTACTACTGTGGTGACTCCCATGATATTTTCTATTATTATTGTCCAAAGTTGAAGTTAAAGCTGCTGTTGTTGGATTCCTGTCCGTACTGGAACTCTCTCCACTACTCAGACTGGGATGAATCAAAATTTCTTTCGAGCCCACATTATTCAGTATATTTGTGTTGGTGGATGACGTCAAATGAGGATTCCCATAATTATTATTATTGTTATTATTGTTATTATTATTATTGTTGATTTTATTGGGAATGACAATTGGATTCTCATGATGGAGTTCCGTCGGGGTGGGACAAGAAGAATTCAAAGACAAATCTTCAGGGAGTGTGGAAGGATGAGGAGCCGACATATTGATATTCACATTATGTAATGTCTGATTATTACTCAACCAAGAGAAGAGTTGCTCCGCACTCCGTCCTCCACACACCGGTTTAAAAGCGGACATATTGAGATGAGTTGGATTTGATCTCGGACTACCGCCACCGGATATCCCCGTCGGAATATCCGGATGAGATGAAATGACCCCATTTGGATTCTCTCCAAATAGTTTACAAGTGGGCCCGAAAGGATGAGAAAAAGGGAAGAGTGGATGACGTAACCAAGGGATGGATAAAGGATGGAAAGGAATTGGAGTTGAGTTCACATTTCCCAGTTGACATTGTCGACTTGCTGCAGCGGCCGCCGCTGCTGCTGCAGCAGCAGGTGAAATACCCGGATTCCAAATGGTTTCCATACGGGATGAAGGACCTAGTAATGGTGTTCCAGTGGAATTGATGAATGCAGCCGCACTACTAGCCACCGATGGGGGTAAATCACAAGGGTGACCAAAGGAGGCTGGACCATGACGAGATGCTTGAGGTGTGGCTGCTCGAGAGGAGACAGATGACGCATTTGTATTGCTATTACTCGTACTCAGTCCGGATGAGGAGGATGCGGAGGAGATGAGAGTAGAGACAACATTATTCTTGTGGGACATGTGCTGATTTTGATGCTGATGTTGTTGTTGTTGTTGATGTTGTTGTGACTGTTGCTGTTGATGATGGTGATGATGTGGATTTTGATGTTGGTTGTGGTTGTGGTGATTCTGGGATGAAGATGAGGAGGATTGTCGTCGTATATGTGGGGATGGGATGGAGTGAGCTGCCAAAAGTCGTTTCCGTGTACCCCCATTAAACATGGCCTTTACATCTTCCCAAGCATGGACGATCTGAGAAGTAGCCAGAGAGCCGTTGAGGGATGGAACAATGGATTGATCATTGATAATTGATCTACTGCTACTGCTCATTTGTTCTTTCACAGGAGTTGATTTTGGGAAAAGTGGTGAAGGGGAAGTGGATGGACTTATTTCCTCTGGTGGATCCCCACATAATTTCAAATGT
The DNA here is from genome assembly GCA_034699125.1 of Gisinianus flammeolus. Classification (NCBI taxonomy): domain Eukaryota; kingdom Metazoa; phylum Arthropoda; class Collembola; order Symphypleona; family Katiannidae; genus Gisinianus; species Gisinianus flammeolus. Next base: position 6,467 of record JAIUND010001471.1, on the reverse strand, counting down.
CGTCTCCATGAATTGAAATTGGCTGCATCGGGTTGAACGTAGCGAGAGTCTGGGAGCCGATGAGAATGGAAAATAAATTTATTCGGTGAGAAAAACAGTTGACAAAATGAGCAACGGATACATTTTGCACGGGAAGAGTTGTAACGGGAAGGGACGAAGGCTCCACGACATCCCCAAGCACACTCGTGATACACATCAAATGCAAAGTTCTCTGGAAGCTATATCAGAAATCCTTTATTTTCCTCACACTTTCATTAGCAAAACCCAAAAGGAAATCACACATAAACCCAAGAAAACTTGGATACTTGACTACTTGTAATTATTAAGTATTTTTCTCATTTTATTGTGTATATATGTGTATGTGTGTATAAAGAAATTCCCTTTGCATTCTCTCCGAAGAAGGAGAAATCACAAGTGAATCCCCCGAATTTGAAAAAATGTAACCTTTACACAATTTGCCATTTTCAAGTAGAAAATGAATAGATATGGGTGGATTATAGTAAATGATTGTTCGGGATAGGGTTCCTGTCGGTGGTTCAAAAGCCGATAAAAAAGGTTAGGTTCAAAAGAAAGAAAGGAGGGTGGAAATCTGTCCTTGGGGGAATTGATGGATATCATCATCATAACAACCTGCTTGTTATTCAACAACTCACATCAACATTTTGTCACTAATGAATCGGGGCGTTTGGGGATTTTCTTTTATCATCTCTCTATCCGTAATCCACACTCGAATCCACACACATACAGAAGCTCTCTCTCATTCACCCTTTTTTATTCTTCTTTTCTACTACAGTCATTGTCATGTTTTTTTTACGACTGAGCACAGTATAAAATATAAGTATATAAAATATATAGATGTCTGAACAAACTATGACAAGATTTGACAATTTTGAGGGCAATAAGCAACAACAATTATTACTATTGATGAAAACATGTTGAAACCCCAACCCCCCCATAAAAATCTCTAAATTCTCACAATATTTGTTTGATTCCCTGTTAATTATATGTATAAAGTATGATGAAAAAGAAAGTTGTGGTAAATAGAAAGACCTGAGGTGGAGCATGATCGCCGAGGAAACTTTGACAAAGTCTCTCTGCTTCCCGTCGAGTAATCATTCCACATCGTCGGCTGGTCACCGGCATGGCTCCAGCTCTCCTCAGAATCTCTAATTGAACGGGTGTACATTGAATGCAAGTGATACCCAGAGCCACTCTCCGATTATGAATTTCATTGTAGCTGAATTCCTTGAGGAGCGTACTCGAAATTTGAGCTAGACAAAGACGTTCTTTCCCATCCATCACGAGGGACACGATCGGAACCCCAAATAACATTACATTTCCAACCTGAAACGTATAATATCGTATATATGAAATTAAAATGTTTTGTAAGAAAAACAACGCACAAAAAGAAAATGTGCTTTTTTATCTGTATTTTTGTATTTCAGCTGTAAAATAAATGTATTTTGTTTACTTACTTGATTTTGTTTAGGGACAGGCAAAGAGTCGTTTGTATTTTGACTATGACGGGATTTACTGTGACCATGGGAGGAATCCACTTTTGAACTGTCCACAGCCGTTAAATCCGTCAAACTTGTTGCCTCACACATTTTAAACTTTCTCTTTTTTACCCCTGACGATTCCATTTGGAGATTTTTGTTTTTCTCTTGCACTTTGTGTGACTATGTCCACAGGTAATGTAATAATTGTATTTGTGCAAAGCAGCGTTTACTTTTAGTTTTAAACAGAGTAACAACTTTAGTGTTGTCTGATGGACATGAAAATGTTAATGGTGAAAAGACTTTGTGGGATGCGAGGAGCTGCTAGCTTTCTCTGCCTTTCCTTTGACTTTCCTTCTCTTCTTCTTCTCCTCTCCTCGCGTACGTATAATATAATCGTAATCAATGTACGGGAATTTTAAAGGACTCCTCGAGGATGCGTTTAATGAATTACAGGTTGATTATTCACAGTTATTAAATTAATAAGGTTTTTGTTCATAATTGTATAATTGCCTGGTGGGGTGGAGCCAGTCAAAATTATTCCTCCTCGTTTGTTGACTTTACATATACTTTTGTCTGTGCTTCTGTTTCTATAGTTTGTATTTGTATTTGTATTTGTGCTCGTCCTGAAAAGCCCCAAAATGAAGAGTTGAGACAGACAGAGAGAGAAAGAGAAAAGTTTAATCCGATTAGACAATCCCAACAATTTTAATGACAAGACCTCGCATACCACTTCCACCACACATCTTTTACTACACTCTAATTCACTTTTATGTTTGTTCAATTCATAAGAGGCTTAATCATAGCCCATTAGTCTAATTAATTAGTGTGGAATTTAGTCAAAAAAAAGAACGAATTTCCTAATACCTTGAGAGTGAATGTACACAAATTTTGAAACTATGTTTTTTACTGCTCTGACTCGTTTGGTAACTAGAGATTCTTTGTCTCAAAAACTCGAAACTATGTCCTTTTTACCCTCTCTTTCTCATCTTCCTTTTAACTTTCTCACGAACTTGATTGATGTTTAATAAAACAGTGATATTGGAAAATTAAAAACTCGATGACAAAATCATTGTTCAAACGTTTTTGTGTGTGCGTGTGTGTGCTTGTAAAATTGACCGGTGTTTTCATGTAACAAAAACAAGGGCAAATAGATTGATGAAAGGAATGGAACTGGTTTTGGTTTTGTACACGGGAAATGAGAAAGACTGGTTGTCACTGAGGATAAATGGAGTGTAGTTATGTGACTAGTCGGTGTGAATGGGGTGCATGTTGAGATTTTATGTATGAGGAATTTTATTTTAGGCTATCCATGTTCCATTCCATGTGTGTGTGTGTGTGCAACTATTGTACATACCTCCACAACATGCTGCCTTTTCAAGTGAAGTAAACAGAGGAGAAAGAGTTTGCGGGACCGGGAGGAGTCGCTAAGCCAGTCCTCTCCGGGTAACGGACCATTCTCTTGAAATCCGAACGTTGTTTCCATCCTCCACGGTGCGCACATTGATTCCTGCTTGCTTACATATGACGCATTCACATTTACATCTGCATTGTGTACCAACTTTCTGTGTGCATGTATGTGTCTGTGTGAGAGCAAGAGAAAGAGAGAGAGAGAGAGAGAGAATGCGTGTGTGTGTACACCTATCCTGATGTTGAATGTCTATTTGTGTAATCCTGAATTACCGCAATATCCACAAGTGAAAAGAAATCGATTACATATAGCTTGTCAATACATTAGTTTAAAATACTTGTATTTCCCATCCCACCCATACATACCCAAAACCCCTTTCGGATCGAGCTATTCAGTAATTATTTATTTGCTCACAAAAACAAAAACATGTACAAATTTAATAAAAATTCAATGAATTTCCACAATAGTTCAAAAAAGACTTTTTTTACTTCCATTGGAATGAATGCGCGAGAAAAAGAGTGGAATGTAAATTGATTAAAAAAGTGTGCAATTTTTTCATTTCCGAAGTCACATTTTGCAGAAATTGTTACAAATAAATGCCTAAGAAAAAATACTTCCAACGTCTTGTAATTTGTAAGGATTCTCAACGTTTCCAGGAATTTTCTGTTGGATTTTCGACTTTTGAATGTTTCCATCAATTATATTAGGCCATAACTTCCTTCTCACCATACTCAAAGACAATAATAGCTATATTTCTGAAGCTAAACGATATGCCAAATTCAACCGTTTTTGGTGACTAATTTGGTCTTATTTGCGATGAAATAGTGCATATCGTCTGTTAAGTTCACAAAGGAACTATAATTATTTCCCTTAATTTCATTGACCTGCTCCAAAGGTCAAACGGCGCAAGATGGATTTTTACCCACAAAGACGAACGCAATAGTAGCATTTGAGCAAATTAAGGAAAATTGTTATAGTTCGTTTGTGAACTTAACAGACGATATGCTTAAATTAAAATTTCATTGTTGTCACGGGTATTTACAGAGCCGATCTCTTTTAAGCTCCGAGACTCCATGACCAAAAAAGCTGTTTATTGTCCCGACCTTGTAAAAGCTTAAAGTATACTCTAAACAATGCAGACATGGCCTTGCATATGACAAAAGTCGACGACGAATAAAATTAACATTTGAAATTTTGAATATATGTGCAAATAAATTAAAGTTTGACAGCGATTTTGGAAACCGGACTATTCTTGGTCAATAAATAGCCGTGAAGGGGAGGATGGAACCAAAATGATGAATTAAAATTGAATCCCAATCTTTGCACTAATATTATCATGTGAATTACTTCAAAATTGACAAGTGACATGTCCTCTTCTCCATTAAATAAAAAGCCATGCACAAAAAAATAACACTCACATAGACAGACTAAAAACACTTTGCGTCAAAATGGGGAACACTTCCGTTGCACATGAGTAAGCCAAATCATTTTTCATCATTTTATGATGAAAACGTTAAATATATGGGTCTGTATTTATAAGGAATTCTGAGTATGATAATTTTATATAATATGGTTCATTCACAGTGGTCATAATGGGTCAAGTGAGGCAAGACCACCACACAGTCACTGTAGAGACTTCATTCCCCGTAGAAAATACTATAGGCAGTTAGGCCCGGTTGATCCATGTGGGTTCCGACTTTTACCCGCACCCATCGGTCGAGGTTGTGCAAGTTTAGACTATGTTGCTCGTGCCTACTCTCGTCCAATCTCAAGTCCATGCTATACAGCTTCTAATTCTGGACAACCCCATCAGTCACAACAACGACGATTTGACCCAGAATGGAGATTAGGAGAATTTACTAGTCCAGATGATCATGCAAATAACAATAACGGAGGAAGAGATAGTCCATCGTCTAAAGAATCGTACAGTTTTAATCCTGTAGCTAAAACTCTCCGAGGCTATGAACCCTACAATCCATTCAATCCAAATACAACCGTCACACCTCCTCAAAATGAGTCCAGTTTCCATGAGGGTGAACATTGGTCAAATGCAATGAGAAACGACCATCAAAAAGATTTTAGTCCTCATCCGGCTGATTTCTTGACAAATCCTAATAGTTTGATGCCGGCCAAATCATCCGGTTTCTTTTCAAGTCCAGAGCAGCATCATGTCACATTCACATCATCTCCTTCGCATTTCCCTTCAAGAACCCCATCCAACAAACACAATGCCATAATTCCAGCACATACAGATATGAGTAGAAATAATCCTTTTACAGGTACAAATTTGCAGTACAAATTTGCAGTACAATAATCGGACAGCCTTTGAAACAAAATAGTTTTGTCTATTTACAGCTATATATATACATAGAGGAAATAATACAAAGTTATATTGTTTTGGATTTATTTCAAGGTATGGTCAAAGGTCAGGAGCCTTATAATCCGTTTAGTCCAACGAACTTGAAGGAAGATCCAAATAAATCCGGGAAAGGAATGACAGCTCAACACAGTCCAATCAATAAAGTCCCTACAAATGACATATCTGAGTCATCTGACCCTCAAAATGAAAGATTTGAGAACCCATTTTTAGTTCCACCCAGTTCACCCAGAACGCTTGACGATGAGGACGATGAGCTGTTCCCGGATGTTGAAGTTGTAGGACAAGGAAATGAGCAACCTTCAACAGTTAAAAATGATGAGATGAATACCGGAAATCCAAGTATGATGTGGACAGTTCACATTTTGAATCATTGTATGAATATCTGTATAGTTACTAACAAACTCTAATTATGGTGTTTATTCATTTATATGTAATTAGGCATGAAAGAAATAGGAGCTAATTTATCATACAAACAAGGAAAACCACAGGGCAAGAGTAGTGATAAGATCCAACCAACTAGTGAAGGTTTCAATGCAAATCCAAATCCAAATTTTGATAGTCGACTGCCCAACGTAGAAATTTCCGCTCCTCGAGCACCAGATACTTTAAAAGAACGTCCTTCAGTAAATCCCAATTCACCAGCTCATGTCTTTGGCAAGGAGGAGCCCACGAAATCAGGTGCTGAATTTAGAAGAGGTTAATTGGAAATTTAAACTTTTGCTTTAAAAGTTCTCAAATTCAAATATTAAATATTTATATAATTGACTTTTGTTTTGGTAGGAGAGTACAACTTAGAGCCGAGTCTACCAGAAAACCGCAACTTACAGCCAACTTCATCAAGAAACCCCAATTTAGAGCCAAGCCCCTCGACAAACCCAAACATAGAGCCCATCAGTTTGTTACAAAATCCTAACTTGGAGTCGAGTTTATTTCCAAATCCCAAAGGAGAACCGAGTACATCCAGGAACCCCAACGTGAAACCGAGTTTATCAAATCAAAACTCACAGCCGAATTTATCGAAAAACCCCAATGTGGAGGCGAATGTAGCGAGAAATCCCAACCTAGAACAGAATTTACCGACAAATCCGAACTTACAGTCGAGGTCACTCAAAAAACCAAACTTTGATCCGAATTTACCGACAAATCCGAACTTACAGTCGAGTTCACTTGAAAACCCAAA
>JAIUND010001470.1:0-35062 GCA_034699125.1 Gisinianus flammeolus | reverse complement strand
ATGACAAAATTTACCGATGGTCGTTTTACATGTGAATACATATTAAGTTTAGTATGTATTCACATGTAAAACAATTTTTTTTACATGTGAATACATATGGGAGACCATATGTACGCACATGGAAAACGACCATCGGTAAATTTTGTCATAAGAAACTGTCCATAAGTAATTTGGCCACACTGTAGAATGAAATTTGTAAAAGTAAATAAAACGGCGCCAAAAAATGTTTTAAATGTTTCCTAACGGCTTCAAAACCCTTCCTCCTCACACACAAGATTGACATATGAACTCTGACCTTTGGTCAGTATTCAGTCAAAAAGCGTAATGTTTTTTAGCCATATCCCTTTTTATTTCATCAAAATCGGTCAACGGGTTCAAAAGTTACATCGATTTTCGTTTTGAAAAAAAACTGAAAAATTCAAAAAATGATCATTCAAAAACTAGTGGGAATTTCAAAAAACAAAAAAACACAGATCCCCTAAATTTTTTTATATAATTTCAGTCTATACTGAAATTATTTAAAAAAAGTTAAATGGCGCCAAAATCGAAATTTGCATGTGACCTTTGAAGGGGTCAACATTTGACCCCGAGGCTAATGTCATATAATCTCTTGTGCGCATGCCCAAAAAGAATTTCATCTTTCCGCTACAAGTACCTTGTTCAATCGTGTCAATATATTCACTAGTTCCGGAGTTATGATTTTTTAGTTTGTAGTACATCATTGTGGATCACCCTGTATATCGTCAGCTTAGTTCCAAAAAGGCCGATTATCATTTTTGGTCGATTCGAAAAAAGCCGATAATCGGTCTTTTTGGAACTAAGCTGACGATATATAACTACAGGAAGAAAATTCTCACGTACCACATGGTGATGTTGAGATGTAAAGATGAAATTTTACTTCTTCTTTTAACTTGAACCGTTTTGTCCCATCAGTAGCATCTTCAGAAAATACAAATATGGACCCACTATCCTGCTGGTCTTTGTTTCTCAATAATAGATCAAGTTGGTAATAGAAAAAATCCCGTAAGCAACGAGTTGCTAAAATTTCCGCATGGCAATCATTTAACTGTTAATTGAGAAGAATAGAGTTTATGTTTTTTGGTTTAGTCTCTTGTAATAAATTTAACACTAGTATCTAACAAGTAATTACATTTGAAAATAGTACATTACCGCAACACCAATCTCAGACATTGAATCTCCTTCAATACATTTAGTACCAGTTGTAACGACGATCACTGAAGCTGTTTCAATCAAAGGAAGTCCTTTTGTCATAACTATTCCCGCTAGTACTTTCTGTGACGAATGTTCCGGATCATCCCTCATAACCATCTCATATCTTTCATTGACAAGACTATATATTATATACAGAGAGGAAAAAACAAAAGGTACATACTGATTTAGAATTTCCTTTCATTCTAGAACCATTTGTCTATAGACAGTAACAATACTGTAGAAGCATGAAGCACTCGAAAGCTCGAAATGAATAATTAAGTTTATGAATTTTTATGCACGCAAATTCAAGAGTGAATACTTTAAATAAATAGAAAGATGAAGGAAATGTACATATTCTAAAAAATAGCCAATTATAAAAAAAAAGAATGCTTAAATTGTAAAAAATTTATATCCATGTCCCTTTATTTTATATTATATTATTCAGGATAAAAAGCATTTTAATTTTAAGGAACATTTTACCGATAAACGTGATCGCTAAAAGCGACGTTGAATTCCAAAGATTCAGGATCAATGTCAGCAGTACTATCAATACTGAATTGTTCACTATTATCCAAAGAGTTCATAGCTTGTAACATTTTAGTGCCAGGTGACACATCTGCGGGAAAGCTACTAAGAGCTTGAAAAATCCGGGGACCAAGAATTGACACGAGAGCTTGCCTTGCAGCATCAGCCTTGGATCTCTTCTTACTAACACCTTCAATTGTCAGAATTCATTATTATGTAATATAAAAAAACTGATGATGATACAAGAGCGTTTACTTTATATTAGGTATTTATGTAGTATACCTTTTCCAATAAACTCTAGAGTGTTATACTTTAATTTGTAAGTAAAGGTTTTGGCGTGCGGTGGGCCTTCTTCGGAAATGAAATCATACACAGCTGGCTCAGGAGACAGGTTTAAAGAATTTATAGCTAGACAAGAATTTTCATCAAGATTTGGAATATTTTTTATACGATTGATAACTTTTGGATCCACATTCCGAACTGTAAAAAAAAGAGACAGATAAAAAAAATTTACATGTTTGCTCCATCCCAATCTTCCTTTTACAAGATATTTTGTTGTATATTTTTATAATTTCAAATTTTTCTCACGAAAGTAGGACAATTGCTTTCCATCCGAATATTGTGAAGTACTCGTAGCAGCATTAAATTCATCCTCAAAGAATAAATCATCTGAGGCGAAATCTATTTCCTCCGAACTAGGCATATGCTCTCTGTAAATACATGTAAATTACATGATATACTTAATGCATACAACGAAATCGTTTTACAAAAGATTTGACAAATCCAATTTTAAGAAATATGGTACATCTTCAATTCAATACTAAAATTAAGATAAAATTGACTAAAACTAAAACGTACACCATTTGATTTGCTCCGAAAGAAGGGTCAAAAGTCTCTTCAAACATGGGCAACGACAGCTGTTTGGATTGTGATGGCATTTTCATGGAAGATTCTTCAAGTCTTGGTAAGCTTATTCCCAAATCTTCCAAAATTTTTGCTGCACAATTATTTTTTCCATGTTTCTTTGATCTTCCAGTAGCAGTATACTCTTTATTTGTAGGCTATATATATTTCATATATATTAAATATTATTATTATATGCTTAGAAATTCTAAGTTAGAATATATATACTATAGTCAGAGTATGTTGAAAAGTAAACAAACCAAAAAAAGAAACACAATCTTAAGTAAGATTAATCAGAATGTTAATAAAAAATACTAAAAATAGTTTAAAATAGTACCCCATAGAACGCTTTTACTTCAAAGATCGGATCATGCGGAGGTCCATCTTGAGCTCCATACACATATTCTACTGTTGGACACATTTCATGGACAATCGCGCTTGCAGTTTTATCTGCCGTAATTCGTGGAGTTTTCATTTTAGTACCATCAACTGTATCCTCAGCAGCCCGTCTCTTCCCTTTACGTTGAATCTGTTCTGTATTTTGTTCATTTTCCTGCCAATACCGTTGTTTGTTCAATTTTCCCTTCTTGAACGATTTTTTCCCCGGTTTGCTTGTCGGATTCATTGCTTCTAAATCATCTGAGACTCCTCCAAAAGGTATAAATGTTGCTGGTTCAGGCGTTCCAGGTCCATTGTTATGTTTTAACTCCACTGTTGCACTATCAACATAGTCGTCCACATAGTCATCATCAAAGAATGGCAACTTCGAGTAGCTTCCAGGTGTAGCGATCGGATTCACATCAAACTTATCTACTTGTCCGCTCATGATCTGTAAAATGTGGAAATAATATACATAGTTACCATTTACAAATAGTTAATATCTCTCAAATGAAAAACGATAATATCCAATATTACCATTGGAATCAAAAGATCTTAATAAGACGATATTTCAGAGTTCCAACAGAATAGAACTGTTTTATTTATATTCTTCTATTATTTGACTAAACCAGCGCTACGATTAGACTGTCACGAAAGTATGAACAGACGAACAAACAGACATGCTTTGAATCAAAACAATGTAGAATAAAAGCTAGAATGCATCATTTGCAATGGCAATATTTAACTATACTTTCGAGACGCAAGTTACATTAATTAAATATGGACAAAACAGGAATGAACGGAATATTTCGTTACTAATCTTACTGCCCGATATTAATGAAGTTTTCAAAGTTTTAAGTTACAAACTAAGTTGTCAAAATACCCTAACTTTTTTGGGTATGTTAATTCTTGGTTTTAATTCTTTTGTAAGTATTTTAATAAAAGAAGGAAATGATTGGAAAATTTCTCAAAATGTTTTTTGATTCTTGTCACAAGCTGGATTCTCTATGACTTTTTCCTCGTTCTTCACACATTAATCTTGACCCAAGAGGAACAACTCTGGTTTTTTGTTGTTGTTTTGAGTATTAAATTCAGTAAGTATGATTAATTAATTAATTAATAATATTATAATATGCTAATAAAAAATTTCTTTTTCTTCCAGTACACATGTGCATGTGCATTATGTACCGTACATGAAAATTGTTACAGATTTACCATTTAATGAGTAATATCAATGTGGTAAGAAATACATACAAGTTGACAATTTGACTAGATATGACACCTTTTATGTCACATAAAATGACTTAGACTAGAGTATTATTGTTCAGTAAGTGCTTACTTATTAAAAAATGTAACCAGCATAATTATTATTATAAATATAAATTATAGCAACTTCTTGATCATGTAGACTTTCTTTTGACTTTCTCCCATTATCCCACTGGGTGAAAGCATTGGAGGAGGGAAAGGTGGTGCCGGAGGGGCAGGAGCCGATTGATTATTATTATTGTTCGTAGATTTATTATTATCAACTGTATTTGGAAGACTTTCTATATCGGAAGATGAAACATCTTCATGGTTTTGAATTAACTGAAAAATAACAACAGAAAAACGATTACCCATTTTTGTTTAAAGATTGGCTTACAATAAATGTACATATAAATATATACAACGCTCACCATCGGATCAACCCGAGTTATTATGTACGCAATGTAATAACGGACGGGTCGGGTCGGGTCGGTTCGGGTTGGTTCCGTTTGATTACATTGCGTACATAATAACTCGGGTTGACCCGATGGTGAGTCTTATTATATACAATTTGGAATACATACCTTTTGTAAGTTTGTCGAAATTCCACCATATACAGTGACAGGCTCAGAAAGAGCATATCCTAATTTTTCATAAAATCCTTGTTTATCGTGGGTAGTTAAATGCACTGTTGTTATTCCTTTTCTGAAATAGTTTACAAGAGCGGTATATGAATGAAATGAAGTCGCAGTTTTGATTCAAATAACTGTATAAAAGACTCATTCGAGAGAATTCATGTACCACAAGCATGGAAAGACTTGTCTACTACTACATGACAATATACTATGCAGTGAAAATGTATTCCGTCCTTACTTTTTAACGTAATTTTCAGTTTCTTCCATTATCAGTCTTCCGAGTCCTTTACCTCTCAAGTCTGGATCAATAACCACTACAATAAATAAGAGATATGACAAAATATTTGTGAGATTATAATATTAAATAACATTGTTACATTCAGTTATGCTTAAAAAATTTACTTCCATCTTAATTACCAGACTCTATAAAACATGCATCATTCTGACGAGGAAGTGGCAGAATTTTGCTATGCCCCACAACGACGGTTCCATTGTTTTCTAAATTTTGTATTAGAATTAAAGATGTTGGAAGGGTTGATTCCTTAGTTTGTTCTAAACTTCGTAATCTGAATCACAAAAAACCGATTGCCTTTATTGACATGTGTGCCAAAAAAACTTTTGTCAAAGACTTCAATGCGATTCATATTATGCGAATATATATATGAACTATATTTATTATGTACCTTGCAGTTTTACTCTTATGCCATTGCCGATTCAAAAGGTGAGCACAATCGTCTAATAATTCCGGATGTTGACTAAGGCACACAACTTTGTAATTCATTTAAAATAATGAATAAATATGAAATAATTTTAATTGTCCATGTACAAGATTTTTAACTCATTTAGAAATATCAAATAAAATATAAAATAATCATTGAAGTGATTCTATGACTCACTTTATTACGCCTATATTCAAGTCCGTCAGCAAAAAATGATTTATTTATTTAAGTTTTTAATCGTGATACAAAAAAATGTTGCTGCTGTTCTTTAACTATAACTATAATTGAGCAGTCGGAAGTTGGACCTTAAGTGTGCTGTGTTTGTGTTTTAGGATTCCTATTATATATTTTCTATATTATAGTAATAGATCATACTATTAATAAGTGTGTAGAATTATCCATTTCTACAATCCATCTCTGACCCAGATTATTTTTAAAAATGAGTTTAGTATGGAAAAGATTACAAAGAGTAAATAAGCGGGCAGCCAAGTTCAACCTTATTATATCATTTGAAGAGCTTCATGTTGAAGCAACTTCGAAATGGCAAGTTTATATTTTTAATTATTATTATTAGATGTACATGTAAATAAGTATAGAGAGAGGAGCTTTTGGCATTTCTTGACTTATTGCTACATGTTCTATTTTAGCATAAATGTTTATGCAAATAATTTTACGCATATATTTTCATTATTATTACCATAATTGTAATAGGCAACCAAGAAAACTTGGATTAACATTGTGGAGACGCAACAGGAGAGTCCCTATCGAACCACGAATTTGGGAGCCTACAATGAAAAATCCACTCAAGGGTCTTGTAGTTTGGCCTGTTCCAGAAAGCAAAGAAATTGCTGTTACTATTTTCAAAGATCCACGGACTTTGGAATATGAAGATAAAGAGTGGAATCTTAAAGTTGAAGATGTATGTTTTATATACGAATAATGTTTAATCATTAATGAGATACTATTACTTCAGTAATGATTCTAAAACACATCTATTATATGTATACTGTACAATATAGGTTTCAACGGGAAAGCCTCGTCCATTGGCTTCTTGTGCCATAAATGTGAAGGATTATGCTTTTGATGTTCCTACACAAACAAGTTCTGAGCTCAAAATGAAAATTGTATCAAAGAAAATTGTTGCTGCTTCAATCAAATTTACTGTGTCATCCTGTTTTATTAGAGAGGGGAAAGCAACGTAACTATTATTATATTTCTAAAACAGTGTACATAAAATGTAAAAATCATTAGTAGCACAAGAATATCAATTCACAAAACATATTTGTAGGGATGAAGATATGCAAAGTCTGGCCAGTTTGATGTCTAGCGCAAATACAAGTGATATTGCGCATTTAGAGGACTTGGATGGTGAAGATGAAGGTACATAATCATATAGTTTTAGTTGTCACTTGTGTTTTTCATTCCCTCATTCTATAATGTTTATTCATTATACATATATAGGATTGTTGCCACCATCAGATCATAGGAAAATGAGTGAAGTTTCAAATTTGACTACACAAATTGATAGTCTAATCAATAGTTTGAGTAAAGATCCTGAAAGTCCAGGTAATGCTTGCAAATTTAAATATATACATGCCTGCATTATCATTATGTATTTTATGCTATAAGTGCTGATACATAATTATACGATACAACGCTTTGTTTGTTTTTGCTTTGTATATTGTGTTGTGCCTGTTTTTTAATATTGTAGTTAAGAACTTGTTTGGCTCATTATCTAATTTCATCGGTGGAATATTGTGTAAGTGTATGACAAAGTGTGCAAGTATCGTAAAATAATGTCCATAGTAAAAAAGAAAATGAATGAATAGAATGAAGAAAGCTATATGTATGTAACTTTGAATATTGAATATTGGTACTAGCATGCTCATTTAACATTACTATACTAATCTATAATTGTAATAAGAACAGCATTTAAAAAGTAAATTAATTGGATGATTCCATTTTTTGAAAACCATGTTGCTTTTGCATTAATTCCAGCGGGGAAATCAGAAGCGAGTCTAAATAATCCTGGTGTGGAAGAATTACCAGAAGAATCGCTCATGCATAGTAGTGGCGATAATGGGTACAACACATCAAGAATTTCACCTTTTATGTCTCCGATCAGGCAACCATCCACTTCAGCATCTCCACTTCTTCTTCAATCTTTAAAATGTAAAACTCCAGAGTCTTTAGAACCAGCTTATGGGTTGGATTTATCTCGTATAACCGAACGGACAGAACGCACCGATCAGTCGACTATTGAAACTTCAACGAGTACTGTTGAAATGTCAGATGCATCACTCATCTCCTCAAAGGATCCTACAAAAAAACTAGAATTTGAATCTTCTCATGGCAGTACCAGTTTCTATCAAAGCCACAAGTTTGGACACAGTTCTAGATTGCCAAAACAACAAAGGTCAGTTTTTTCCATCATTTTTGGTTGTCTCTTCCCATTTTGTCGCTTTTAAAAAAAACAATATCAATTTCCATACCGAAAAAGACGAAACAAAACAATTTGCAATGTGCAATCGGTCCGATATTCATAAGAGGGCTAACTATATAAGCATGAGTATTCATCATGCTTACACGAGAAATACGAGAATATACTCATTATTGATAAACTTCACTGAGATTTGTTTTTATTTGTATTGTTTTTAAATTGGTTTCTGTTTCTATATTTATATATTTATTTTTTGTTTGAATATAAAACTTTTATAAATAATTCGAATCTCAAGTAAAGGAAAGACAAAAGGCTAACAATAATATGCTAACATGTATAAGACATATGCTTCATTGCTGTACATTATTAATGATTATTATAATAAGCTCTGTACAGTTACTAGTTTTACTAAAAATTAACTATTGTGGGTTCATGTTGAGTTAAACTTTGCTATATGTATATGTATATATTGGTTGCAAACCTATGCAATATAAGACAACGCTTTGTAACATAAAGTAACATAATGTTGAAAATAATACATCATAAATTATTAACTTTTCATGCTTTTTATGCAGTTCTTTAACTTTAACGTACTAAAACGTGTACCGTAAAACACTAGTAATAAGCAATACCTAACTTACAATATACAATTACTACATGCTCGTCGTACAAAGTTTAATATTGATTCTTATTTAGTATACACTACTAATTTAAGATATATGTTATTTTAACTGTATCAATGGCTTAATTGTAGAATATTTAAGAATAAGCTATACTAATTCAAAACTTATTAACTCTGTTAATCGTAACAATAGCAGTTTGTACAAATGTTATATATATATGCCTGTAATAGTGTTATTTGACTTGACTTTCCCTGTGAAAGTTTTCATGACTACAAATTTTTGCTGTCGTTAGTCAAAGTGCTTTGTAAATTGTCAAGTTTTCGTTTGCTCCATCAGTAATGTTTGTGACAAACAAGTCATGTACCTTGTGAATATCACATATTTTTGGCACAGTGCCTTTTTTGTTTGTCTTTAAATTCGTGTCTTATTCGTACTGGAAAGACTTCATTGATAGTTATGTAAAATATGATTTGATTACAAACTTTTCCCATCCAACAAATTAACAAAAGTTGTAATCAAATCAACTTGATTTCATTTGACACTTTCAATTTGTTCACGATTTATAGATAACGTTCTGAAACGCATTATGTTCACGTGTTTGTGACTTTGTTTTCTGTTTTGTTTGGAGACATCAATTACGCCCCATATATTTCTTGTGTTAATGTTTGTACGACAAGTATAAAATGTAAATAGTAAAAAAAAGAGCTTTGATCCGATCATGACGATAGTGGCTGAGTCAATTATTTTTTCGCTATAGCATGTGTATTGTAAAATGTACATATTTTAGGTACAGTCTTTTTTTTAAATTCTATCTGGTAAAGTAAAAGTAAATTAGGCAAGGTAAATTAGAAAATAAAGTCTGAGCACAAGAGCTCGACTATATGCTTGTTTTATAATAATATACATAGACGCTTGAGTGCCAATATATGCCACTATTAAAAGTTTATAGTTATATATGTAATTGCTAACAACTTGTCCGGAAACAGCGAGCATATATATAGTACTGTCTGTTACTACTTACCTAATTCCTTCTTTAAATTATATATTTGCTTGTGAATCAATATAAGTTTTTTAATTTATACTTGAGCTGAAGCAAAGGACACAGACAGATTTAGATTAATCTGTTTGTAAATCTGCAGTTGTCACTCCTTTCGAGGGCGGTAGATAAAGGCAAAACATTTTCAGCTTTAATTATCTTGCATTACTTATGTATTCAAGTACCATCTCTTAACATATGGAAAGGCGCATCGTGTTGGATCACATGTTTTTGTTTGGCAATAGCAATATTGACAAATATTATGCGTGCATAGATTCTTCGTTTTTTTTTTACTTGTCAAATATTTGGTTTGGATAACACGTCATCTAACAAGAAGTACATTTCATACAATATGCATACACTGAATCTACATACAACTCGTTTATTTTTAAAGCTAATTTATTTTTTCTTTTTGTGCACGACCTTGGTTGACGTGTTGGCGTACAATGTAAAGGAATCGTAAAAATTGTGATGACGAAAGAGCATAGGGTCATCTGAATGTACAACTAAACAACTGTAACAACTAAATATAAATAAAACTTTGACACTGTAAAGTAGTTCATCATATCTCGTAATTAGTACTCATGGTAAATTAGTTTTTGAGCCTGGTTGGGGGAAAACTTTGAAATTGGTTGTAAAAAATATAGAAGGTTCAGTTCAAGTGGATTGCACTCTCGATGCGATGGGCGTATATGTATGTAATTGTTTGTACAGGTGAGGCGGTTTCTATAGAAGAAGGAAAGGAGAGAGAGAAAAGAGAGAAATACCATCAGCTAGAGGTTCATCACATTTGTGAAGCTCCTACTACTTATTTCAAATGCTACACACACACACACACCTTGTTTCTGTGTTAGACAATCCTGAGCTCTAAACGTATATCATGTTCTCAAGGGCCTATGTATGAAAGTTTCGGTCTAAGAGGGAACGTTAAAAAGACTGGAGCATTCAATTTCATTGTGTGGGATGTCATAAATTTAAGGTGGAGTTGAAGAAAGAAGAAAGAAAATAAAAGTAGAGACCAGAGAAAGAATGAGATGTAAAAGAAGTGAGTAAATTGCATACTTTCTTGAAGAACGAGAGTGTAGGGAATCGTCTCATCATCCGTTGATGGTTGCGGTTCTCTAGGTTTTGTTATTGGGAGACTTTCTATCTGCCCTACCCTTTTCCATCTTCCAAGTTTTCTTTCTTCGGGAACTCTCTTTCCTCCCTCCCTCTCTTTCGGTTTCTTTCTATACGTTTCGTGACAAGTTTCAGTTCTGTATGTATGCAAAGAAATTTGTACTGACGATTAGGTATGGTAAATTCAATCCAATAATTTTAAGTCTCGCTTCATTCTATAGTTACTTGTTTGTAAGATGTTCGAATTGATCATAAATTATATTTAGATAGCAACTCAATGACTTTCAATATCGAACGTTTCCAAAAACAAAAAAAGTAAGCGACTATATACTAAAAGAAGAAGAGGAGAACGAGAAAGAAAGAATTCTTTAGAGTTCTTGGGAAGGTCACAATGAGTGTCCATGTTAAACAGATATCGACATCAACGTATTCACTTTTACCATACAAATATTGCGTCTATCAACGAGGAAGTTTTCTTCATCGAGACTATTTCTTGTAGTTGGAATAGGAAGAGAGATCAAAAGCCCAGTTTAGTTAAAGTTGAGAACTGCAACAAGAAAACTATACGAATCTAACAGTTTGTGCGGGACGAGTGAACATGATGAGAGTTGATGTCCCACTATGCGACCACTTTTTAGACGATTCAACGGGGTTCTGGCTTGAACAAGTTACCTTTCTCGAATTGTAAATACGAGTATCCATTTCAATTTCAGCCTACAGAGACAGACGTCTATTCCTTTTCTTTTCGTTGTGAAAGACAAAAATATCAAACTTTGTAAGCTAAAGTGGAATTAGGATTTTGTGTCAGTGTTTGGTATGATGGTCTCAGTCCGGAGTTTGCTTTTTCACTCGGATGTTGGGTTCTTGATTGTCATTGCCATTGCCAACATACTCATATGGTGAATTTTTTCTCTGTTTGTGGATATTTAGTTTTCCATGCTATAGTGAGAATAGTGACGGTTTTCTTTCTTTTCTCGTACAAATGGTTTCTACTTCTACCACACATGCACACACTTGTACATATCTATAGATGGCTTTTGCGTCTTTGTCGGGATGGACGCAATTCTTTTTCCCAGTTGGATGCTCTGTTTCACGTCTTGGTGTCTAATGTAATTCGAATGACACTGTAAATTTTTTACTTAAATTCTCGTATCCTCTTAGATGGCTAGCTTTTATTGCTTCTCGTATACTCTATCTTTTGTCAAGTTCCCTTTGCTTTGAACGCAACAAACCAAGAAAGGCCGTTTTATTCCAATGTACGCAGTACGCAGCTTTACATCTGTACTATTCATACAATGTACAATACATAGCTCCCAAGATTTGTTTCCTTGAAAATCACTTTTCTTTCTTGGAATTAAAGTTATGTATTTTGTGTGAACCGGGTTTAGAGTCTGGAAGGAGAGAGTAAAAGTTCCTAAACTTTATTTGAAGCTACAAAATATGTCAAAGGAAATCCGAAAAAACAATTCCTATTCATTGTAGGCATATAACATGAATGTGTAGAAACTGAGAAAGTCGTCAAGTTAAACGAGCTAAAGCGAACTAAACGTTAAAATGCCTTGTGATGGTGGTGATTGAATTGGTTTTCTCCCTCAGTATCCTCTATTATGATCTTTTGGTTTTGTTTGAATCTTAGATTTTTTGTTCCTTGTTAGTATTAAAGGAAAGTATTATGAAAAGGGATGCTTTCTAATTGTGTACTGTTTTGTAGTATACATCCCCTTTGTATTTTGGTAGAAAAATAAAGAAATTTACATATCAGACTGTTAGCGACAGAAGTTACAGGTCTACATGAAAGAGTTTGTTGTGATATGAAGGAATTAAATTCGTTCCCAAATAGCACGCAATTTGAATACATATAATATGTATTATCGAAATTTAATAGGAAATGGAAGATGAAGGAAAACTTGTTTGCTAAATTTGTTTTTAACTTAATTATCATGGTATTGTGATTAAGAGATTAAGACAGATTGGTTGTCTTCTTCCGAATAGAATTTCTTGATCCAAAAGAACAAACAAGTTTTAGTATTTGCTTAGCAGAAGACTTTGTAATTCAATTACCTTTGATCTTTTGTGAAAGGGTATTTCTCTTGCAACTTTTGCCAATCAACAGCTTATTCTCTCGCCCTCTCTCTCTCTCTCTTTCTATTAGTGAGGTCATATGCATATCGCTATCGTTGTCGATATGTACGATATTTGGCATTTTGAGCGATATCGATATAAGCGATATATGCCTCCGATATATTCCTCTTTTACACTAGATAGAAAGAGAAAATTTTGGAAAACCATTGAGCAAAACTCGATGTTTCCGCGCATTTTTTTAAAAAAGCCGAGAAAAAAAAGTCGAAAAGTTGTAATTTTTTCCGCTCTCCCTAAAATTTACTTGATTTTTGCGATTAGCGATAAATTAAATAGTCATGTTAATGTGAAAAGTATTGTATTTAGACTATTTGAGACAGCTCAAAAAATTTCTCAACTTGCACTACATATAATTCAATTTTTTGAGCGATATATTCAATTTTTTGAGCGATATATTCAATTTTTTGAGCGATATATTCGATATATCGCTTATCGACCGATATCAGGTTCAAGCGATATGTGAGACGAGCGATATATGACCTCACTACTTTCTATGTTTCGCACATTCAGTGGAATCTTCTACTCTTCATTCTGTTCTCCTCCTATGTTGTACGTAGTTTGATCCGATTTTCATCAGGATTTTGAATAGAACGTGACACCGAGTACTTGCCACTGTTTGTTCAAGGCAGAGCTTGGTATTTTAAGCCCTCTTTTATCTTTGGACATGTAGTCTCGGATATATGTACATTATATGCGTCGGTGATAAATACAAATTTCTCATTTCCTATAAGTTTCATTCCGACTTAGTTTGAACTTTGTCATGTAATGAAATAGCTTTAGTCTTGAGCTCCACGAGCCTTTGCCTTGTCTAGGTTTTTCCTATTTACTATTTAGTTCACTTCATCATGGAAACCATGCTATTTGTTTGTGACTCTGTGAATCTAGAGATAGATCCAAATCTTCTCTGTGCTGGTGGGAAATACTTGCGTAAACAAAACTATGTACTAGTCGTGTGAGATTGAAATAGAAACATTACAAATAGCAATCCGGAGATCGAGAGCTCATGTTAAAGCAAGATGAAAGTCGGGAGACAGAGTATACACTGACTCTTTATTCTATCATCTACTGAGCTAGCTGAAGAAGTACAGCAGAGAAAGAAAAGGGGAGAAAGTATCCTATAGAGAAAATAAGGAGAAAACGAGATAGAAAAAAATAGAGAAAAAAAAGAATTCGTGTAGTTGTCTTTTTGCCTGACTTGCGAGGATGTAACCGAGAAAAGAAGACAACTTTGCAATAGAGTTTGACTGTGGAATATCTCTAGCGCTGTTCAGGATATAAAAAAACACATACAAGACGAGTACATGTGGGTTGGGGAAGACGAGAAAAGAGAAAGTGAGAAAAATAGGAGTAGGAATAATGTCAGAGGAGAAAGCGAAGGAGGAGGTCGAGATCGAGAGTAAGCTGTCTAAAGCCAAGTCGAGAAAGCAGTATTGGATTCAAGTTGTCATTCAACGCGTCATGCGACCATTTGTTACACGACGATGGAATCATCCAAAGTGACTCTGGAGGCTATGAAATGACACTACTGACTCACTGCTGTTCACTCTATACTAGACTAGAGACGACCAACACTGACTTATATAAGGGAGAGAGTACCAATTTTTCGACATATGTATTATTATGTATACAAACTTTACTTACATAACCATGGTAAAAAAGAACTATGTATACATAATAATACATATCGTATAAGTTGAGCAGTGTCAACAGACCTGATGTCATAAGAATGGTCTCCCATTGTTTCTCCATGTACATATTGTAACAAATTTTTCTCTCTCTGTTCACTTTCTCATGACTTGTCATAGACAACGTCATATTATATATAAGTTAGACAAGTTCAATTCCAAATTCCAATACAATATAAGTCACAGTCGTTAGTATCATACTCATAATCTAATAATACAACCTCCAGCATGTAACTACACCGTCCTGTAATATACTTTACGTGAATTTGCTTGGAACTGAATTTCCATTTTTATTGTGCCTTGTACTTTTATTGTTTATTATTATTATTCATGTATATATACGTATGTAATTATGTATACATATTTTATATATCGTTGGGCATAACTTTTCGTGTAGAGAATACAGAGCACTCTCTTCTCTCATAACATTTTGTAGTTTTTCGTTTTGTACTTTTTTCTTTGGTCTTTCCCATGTACATGAATCTTGTCTTCAAAGACACGTTTTTGAAGTTTAATTATTTTAAAATTTGCGTCTTAAGTTTTAATTTCAACTTGTAGTGATGAATTTAAAGCTTGCAAATTTGTCTTTCTTGAATATGCAATAAATTAAAATTGTAGGAAGGCTTTTAATTTCATTGGAGAAAATTTGTTTAGTATCTGATATGCATTATGTCAGATAAGTTGTCCAGTTACAAATTGTCTTTGAGCAGTAAAAGTTAGTAATGCTTTTATTCATATTTATAAAATATGACGGTGGTGGTAGGCTATAGGGACAAGAAGAAATCCTTTTGTATTTACATTAATACCTTTATGTTTTGGCATTAAGGTAAGGCATAATTTTTCTGTCTTTGATCAAGAAACATCCAGGACTCTGATGTATTTCGTAATGCATGGTTGACTTTTATTGCTTGATAAAGATTCGGATACCACTCGTTCAATTTTGTAATGGCTATAATGCATACCCTATTTTATTATATTGTCTTTGAGAGCTTAATGTCAAATGTAGTAGATACTCTCTACTAGAGAGATAAAGTAGTATACAAAGAAAGTGAAAAGTCGTTGCGAGTGATGCTCATTCTTCTATGGGTACTTGTCTTCGATCTTTTTACAGTTTTATGTTTGTGTGATTCAACCGAAAAATGTTTGTTCTTTGGGGTTAAGAATTTTGCGGAAATTGGTGTATTTTTAATTTAGTAATTGTTTGTTACTGTGTACTCTTAATTGTGTTTCCCAAAAGCCAAAATAATTTTTTTTAGTAATTCTTTATGTGATTTCATATTGTGCTTGCACTCTCGAAAGTTCGTCCACTGTTTTACGGAGTGTTTTGAGGAATGCTCTTCGCTGAAGCCTTTCCTACTAACACAGAAACGGTCTGAACTTACTGAATTAGGTATACGTTAGTCTTATATGGGAGCTTCCACGAGAAAACAGGACACGTCGTGAAAAAAACGTTTTTGTATACTAGGAAATAGTTGAAAATTCCAAAAAAAGGTTCGAAATGTAACATTTCAGGTGTTACAAAAAAACGGAAAACCCTAACTCGGATTAAAACCCGCTTAAAATCTTTAAGTTCAAATATCTCTTAAAATGAGTTTTCACGATGTGGCCTGTTTTCTCGCGGAAGCTCCCATATGTTGGTTTGTTTTATTTAAAGACATGCACACAAGAGTCATTTCTGTGTTCTTATATGAAAAGAAATTGGGTAACGGTGTAGACTCTATATAGTACATACCACCGCAGTGCCTGCATTTATAGCCTGTGTATTATCTATGAGCTCGGAAACAGTAAGATCGGGGTGGAGAAGACTTGCGTAATTTATTTCATTTGACTCGAGTAAAGTAATAATATTTTCTACCTGATCGAACTTGTAACATAAATAAGAAAAGTTTATACTTCTTCTTTTCCTCTGCACGTTTCTAATCGAATATAGAATTAGAAATTACGACCATGCAGTAGCGTACACAGTTCTAATCATGAGTAAATAAGAGTTGGTTCTGGATTGAAATCAAATGAACTGGAAATGGGCACACAGTTTTCTAACCTGCGTGCTATCAAGGAAGAGGAGTTACCTATACCACCAGTGGTTTTGATGTACTCTCCCTTTTTCTACTTGGATGTATTTGGATTGCAGTCAGCAGGATGGTTGCAGGCATGTTTAAATTCACCACTGCTCAATACTAGTGAATATCTAGATTGGTTGTTACGTGTCATTGATTTTTGCTGGCCGTGAATCGTGAATTGTTCCTCTACTGTCTCTTTCTTTTCTGTATGTACAGTAGTTCGTGTACACGAACTACCTATACTGTATGGCCGTATTACATATTTGAATTCGACACGTAAAAGCTGTAGATGGAAAAGTAGGTACTACCTACCTATATACACATGTTTCTTTATGCTTTCTATACGTACGACAATGGGGCGAATCTTATCATTGAAAGAAGCTTTTTAGTCAAGTTTTCTTCTAAGACTTTTTGTGGAGAAAGGTTTAATTCACAGAGATGTACGTGCATGTGCGTATGATAGAAGTATATACTATTTACACATTACACTAGTCGTAAGTCAAACTATTGCCATGACGGTTTGTAGATAGTATACGTAGTACATTGCAAGTTGAATGGAGTAAATGCATGTGCAAAACAGGGTTGAATTTACGAGGGTTCTCCAAGCCCAAATCAGTTAAGAGAAACTGACAGGCTAGTCACTATCCGCTATTGGAATAAATTCAGTGGGCATACACGGCCAGACGATTAAACCAGCTATGTCGTTATGTAATACAAATACTGTACTTTTTTCATGACTCATGACGACTACCAGTCGTCTTCGTTGTCCAATAACCACTCTTCCCAACTTTCCAATGGCAGTTTTTATTGGTTCCTCATATTAACATGTCTTACTTTCTATTGGTGTGTCTATAAAAAATAACGACATAGTATCTCTTTATTTGTTTTTTATTATTAGAAAATTGTTAAGGACGTGGTGAGTGACGATATTACAGCATTACTTGAAGGCAAGCTTATGTAATCGTAAGACTCGTAAAGAAGTAAAAAAGAAAAACCACAGGAAACCCTCTTTTTCTAGAGTGTTGGTCGGTTTCATGTGTCCAGTTGATAAATTGCTCAAGCTGTGTTCTTCTCTCCATTTTTTATACAAGTATAAAGAGGAACTTCTCTATCTTGAATGAGTGTAAGAGAGGAAGAATACAAAGCGGCGCTTCGTATTTATACTTAACTTGTACATGTATTGCGCTTTCTCCAACAGAATATTTCTCGATTCGATTGAATCTCGCTTTTCCTCTTTGTACGCGTTGGGCTCTGTCTGTGCTGTATGTAGTAACTAGTAGCAACAGCCCGAAGAAATCTTTTGGAAATTCTTGAATCTCTTTTTCCTTTAAAAAAAGAAGAAAGAAAGAAGACGGAGACTGGGCGAATCGTTTTTTCTTTCTTTTTTTTTTGACTGTCTCATTTCTCTTAAGCATCGATTTCAGCTCCTTGGGAAGAGAAACGAGAAAACGAATAAAAAGATTGTATGGTCTCTGAACTTTATATGACATGTATAAAATAATGTACATGCACGTATAGAACTATAGATATAGATGTATTTTGTACGTGTGCTCTTCGAAAGATGAAGCAAGGTGAACGAATAAGTTGGAATTCAAAAACATCCAACAGTTATACGCCGTTTTTACAAGTTACAAAATAAAAACAGATTTGGACTTGTGTGTAGATTCGTTTTGAGTGTGTAGATAGGGAAAGTTGTCAACCGGAATTGAGCTTTTCTTCTCCCTCTCGAAAATGTCCATATTTTCAACTCGTTAAAATATGGACATTTTCGAGTAAGTGTCAGTGTGTGTGTGTAGTGACCGTTTTGGTTCGAAAGAATCCGTTATTGAAAATGATAACAAGTTAAAGAAACCAGAGCATGTGTTGGAGTGAAAACTATGGACTTGACTTTTCCCCATCCATCTAACAATAAGTAGGTATAGTTACAACGAGGATACGATCAATGAAAATTGTATGGATGGCCTATTGCATTTTCAGCTCTATTCCATTCATATTGAGTACACGTACATACTTGTCTGAGTGTCATCTCAAGTAGCAACAACAAATATGTGGGTAGATTGTGCAGTAAGTGAGCAACACAACTATATGTACGAAAACAAGATGTATTCCACTCTATAGGTGCTTCTTATTTTCATGCTCAACAAAAAAAATCGTGTAACACCCGAGAAAGAAATCCCAGCACGATACTCATACTTGTCTGCAATAGTCTGCATACTATATTACATTTTCTCGAGCGCTTTCACACTTCAACAGTAAGCTTTCCAGTATATGCCTCGGAGACACAGATCACCAATTAATATTTCTCATGCTTATCTCGTTCTTGTATCCGAACATATATGAAATATTTTGTAAGTTTTAAAATTCAATTTTTAGCAGACTGTTCTGTCGTCTCATTTCTCTCATTAATATTTCATTTCCATGTACATATATTTTTTATGAATAATGTAGATTCATTGTTTGTAGCTCGAGGGATGGAGTTGGCCCTGATTCACTGTACAACTTCGTTTTGAATCATGCCTACATTACACGTGGATAAAAAAAAAATTCCTTTTTTTGAGATTAATTTGTGACCTTTTTTTGTTCCTTTTATTTATATTTCTTATATTTGGTGAAACGAAATTCGTAACGTCTCTTGTCTGATCACATAGCTTAGCTTGCCTTAGACAATTCGACGTATGCGAGGTGGAATCGAATCGACTCCACTTGCCTGCTTGCGCATCTCACTCGAATTTCAAAGCTCTCTTTCTCTCACTCTGTCTCTCTTTTGGGCATTCAACTTTCTCTTGACTTTCACACTGCACGAGTACCCCAGAGAAGACCATCCAATGTTCACTGTTCTCTTCATTTAAGCTATCTATCTATATAACGCGATTCTTTTTCCAAGACGCTTTTCAAAATTGTGATACGAATTAGCGACTTTTTGTGAGCGTGTGTTGTGCCACGTATTCTGCTTCTGTGACTGTTACACACAAAAGGAAAGGTGACAAAAGGAATTCATTCTATTTTCCTCCATCTACGGTAAAAAATCAAATACGTACATATTATAGTTGTTTTTTTTAATTGGGTTCATCACATGTTTGACATGTTTGAAAATTGTTTATGCTTCTTAGAGTTTGATCATTTAATGTATGTGTAACTTTAAATAATTTCCTAACAACTTTCTCTTAAATGTGTTGCTTCTGTGTCAAATGAATGTAAATTCTGTCTGTGTTGGCCGTATTCGCACTGAATCCCAGTACCTATATAAACATGACTCATGTGTACGAGGTATATATTTATGAAATGCGACTCGGTATGATGGATTGAGATAGAACAAAATTGTGTTGGTGAATAGTAGGAAGAGTCATTCGAGGACATTATGTAAAGTTTCAAGCAATTCCCTTCACAGGTTAGGAAATGGGAGAAAAAACATGACGCGTCGGAAAGTGCAAAAATAAGCATTTATTTTTAAAAGTTTCTTTCCCTGTAGGGATTTATTCAAATCTGCCTACGGGTAATAATAGGGCACATCTATGCACCAATGAATCGTATCAATAATTTCCACTTCGAACACAGGAATACTAGAAGGAAAATAATTTTATTAATCTCGAATGTAGTCACCACCAAGTTCAATACATGTCTGCCATTTGAGCTATAACAGCTCTATACCCTTTAAATGAAATGTCGAAGTTTTGAAATTGATGGAGTTTCAGAACCTTCAATTTTTGAGAGTTCACTCCTCCTGTCCCTTAGTCTGTAACAATGTAGTCAATTCTTGATATTCAAAGCACACTAAATCTTCTCCTCTCTAACTGCTAGAAATCTCAGAAGAATCGGTCATCGTTAACTGTCTTAAAATGAAGATGGCAAAGTTCAATTCCGACCTAAAAGCGTGATGCGAAACCAAAAAATTCCTGATTTTTGGCAATTTTTTCCATGGACAGGGGCAACTTTACATGGTATTGGCTACATTCACTGACTAGCTCTACCAATGAACTCTGTGACATTTAGGAACATTTTGGCCCTGTATAAAATTTCCAAACTTCCCTTTTCTTCCCTAATCTTCTACTTCAGTTGAATAAAGATAAAGGTCACTACTTACTAGGGTCAGACTTTCAGTCATTCTTGTTAGCAAGTTCTTACACAACACGAAGAAGTTCGACAATAAAAGTTTCAGAATTCTTAGACTGCCAAAATTTCAGTCGACTTGTCATGTGTACTTTTTTGCCATTTCCAGACCCTTGAAGGGAATCCCTTGAAACTTGACACAGTGTCCTTGAATTAGTCTCCCTACTATTCACCAACACTATTTTGTTCTATCTCAATCCATCATACCGAATCGCATTTCATAAATATATACCTCGTATGTGTACAGTATGTCCACATGCTAACGATATTTTTGAGCACAGTGTAAGAGGTAACCCCTACATTTAGATTGCTATTTCCTGTTCTTGCAAATGTAAATGGTTATAGTTAATCTGATCGTTAATAAATGTATTACAGTTCACATGCAAGCATGTTCAAGAAAAATTGAACTTATTGTAGTGGCTGAGTTATTGACTTTCCTGACTTTCCTGACTTTCCTTTGGCATGATTGTACTTCATTGTACGTATATATAATTACTTTGGTTTCAGAAATTATGGAACTTTCCTCACGGTAATTATAGATTTGCGGAAGTGCCTGTGCGTGAATTTGCATTAAATGCTTCAGACCAATGAATGGGTCAAATACCAGATTGCAGCGTCCTTTCACTATTATTACTACTATTACTACTATTTGTTTCCACCTTTTGCTTATTAAGAAACAAAGTACTGATATGTTGCATGCTTGAGGATTATTTTCCATTGCTGTGTATGTGTGGGTGGGCGGTGGAAAGTTTATGTGGTTCTAGCTACTCGAGATGCTAGACGAGCTCGAGTTGGTTTAGCAATTTTTGTTTCCAACTCTTTCCACTTATAGCCTGGGGAGAACTCTTTTCTTTTGTTTAACTTAACTTTACAAACTCTATTATAAAAAATTCTTGGAAATGGTGATTGCAAGTTGTAAGCAGGCGTTTCGAAATTGTTTTGTTATGAACTGGGATTGTTGCTTGCGTCCTTGATATTGTTTTATATGCAAAATGGATGAGATACTCTACTTTCTCGCCGTATAAAAAATGCTCAAGCCATCGAAAGTTTGGGTTTTGTGCATTATTACCTTTACCTTTTCTCTTTCGTACTTTGTTTACTATGTTTTTGGACCTCTTGTACTATTTGGAAACATAATGGAAAATTATTTCTTCTTACAGTGATACAGACGATAATCTAGTTGACAAATTAAATATTCAACAACAACCAGCTGACGTCTGTCGTGGTGATCGCAGTACCTTGAAACCATTGAATTTGAACCTTCCTGGAGATCATGTAAGTTGTTTTTTTCTTTTTACATTTCTCTTCTTTAGATTCTTTAGATAGATTAATAACCGAGTAACGAATTATTTTGGCAATACATAGAGTAAAGGGACAATGAAAGGTTAAGACAGCCGAAAATCTCGATGTAAGGTTTGTTTCAAGTCAGGCAGTACTTTAAGTTAAGATATGCAGTCGATGTTTGTCTTATATTTTTCCTTTTATTTTTTGATATTTTATGAGATTACTGCTTTTAATATTCGAGACGTTCTGGTATCAGCTTGTAAGTGTTGTAATTTCGTCCGCCTCGTTTCTTTTTTTATCCTACTTATGTTGTATTTCTATGCAAAGGGCATCCCGCTTGTGGTAATCCATCAAAGAAGTCATGTTTTTGGAAAAAATTCAAGTCTTGTGAAAGATAAGAGGATACGATAAAGTGGATGCCAAAGACAAAGGAAATGTCTGAATATTTTACAGGGATGAGATGTAGGAACTGTAACCACATTAAGAGCCATTAATCATTAAATGAGTTTGTTTCGCGTAAAACAATCCATCGATCGATGAAGTTTCCCGTGCTCCTTTTTTTTCAGTGGGAGAAAAATATTTTGATTTAACTTTGCAGAAGCCGCGCACGCTACACACTCACACGCCATGTATATTCTTTGTAACTTGGCTTCTTTTTTTACTTCTTGGTTTTGAATCGAGACTCTTAATGCTATATGAGCAAGAGAGATAGTGAGTAAAGAGACGAAGGTTGTGTTTTTTCAATTTTCACCTCTAACACTCGTGTAAAACATGTACGATCTGAGTTGCTGCCGGATATGATAATAATGTGTGTGGCACATCTTTACATGCTTACTTGTCAATACAGTTGTAAAATCTATTGATGAAGTGGTAAAAGAAATGCTTAAGGAATTTGGTTACCCGTATGAAACGGTGTTAGTTAAAAATGTTAAATCCTTTCACGCCATCGAATAAAGTAGAGTCTCGAATCTTCCTTGGGTTGAAAGTCTGCAGAAGATTTTATCTTCCATTGAACTTGGCCTTTTTTCTTCCTTTGCAGTCCTACCAAGTCATACATTGCAATTTGTAGAATGCATTCAACCTTCAACCAGTCGCATTCATTCACTCATCCTTTGAATGATCGTGGCAATGAAGTAAAGAGTGGTCGTCTAAATTTACGCCTAGGTATGCTTTCCATTTACGGCATTTTCTCTGCTCTTCGAGCTCTGAATATTTGACCGTAATTTCACGGGATAGTGGAGAGTCGTAAGGGAAATGTGAATGAAAGCGTATAGATATGAAAAATTTTCATTTTTGCAGTCGCATTTTTATGTTAGTGCTAGAATTCTTGGTGCTTGACATGAGCTTTTTTTTCTATCTGCATTTATATGACCTAATACCAACCGTTCTTGGGAATCAACAATTTTTCAATAAAATGTTCTCACGTCATGATCAGTTTGAGTTTGTGTGTAGTCAACTTGTCATGTTGTTTCCTGTCAAACTAGAAACTGGTGTGTTTGTTGATAGTATGATAGTATTGACTGACTTATGTCAGTCATTTGCTTTAATAAAACTACATAAGAAGCTTTATTACATATGAAACTCATGGCGTTGTACGATATATTTACTATTTACACTCAATATTATGATATACTGTGTACGTGACATGTAAAGTGTGTACTACTGCATATGTACACAGTGGTACACGGAGAATATACCGTCAATCTCAAATAACTTTTCAATGGAATTCCATGTGATCGAAAAATATAATGTATTATACATCAAAATGTAGATGAAATAGAGAGTATTTCATTACTTCAAGTAATTTTTGACTATCAATTATGGATAATTAACTATAATTAGTTGAAGATTGTTAACTTTTCTACAATTTAGTTTTGGAAGTAGACAGGAGGACACCTAGGATCGAGTTTGAAAGAAAAAATACTCCGCAGTTTAAAAAACAGAGGAGGGATTCTCTTTCTGTGTTTTTATATTTCCGCTCTCCAAGTATTCCTTGTATCATCCTTGGAGAGCGAAAATATCAAATTAATAAGCCGCAACGCGGCTTATAAATTTGATATCACATCCGCAATGCAATGTAGTCCCTAATTAAAACTCCGAAAAATCAATGTTCTATATCGAAAGCCACAATTCTTTCAACGCTACTTTTATTTGATTTTTATTATCTAAAAACAAGCATCAAAAGTTTTATGGCTTTCGATATAGAACATGGAGTTTCAGACATATGGGAAATTACATGTAAAGTATGTACATGAAAAGTAAAAACGTCGAAATAAATTTTTTCAATTTTTGTTTCTGATTGACCTCAATGTGAGAAAAAGAATGATACATTACACCAATGCTGTGTAATGTACAGTTTGGCCGAAAAAAATACTTTTCTGAGTGCATTTTGCACTCTCCGAGGTCAAATATCTCGGTGACCCGTGACCTCAAAAAATTATACTTGATAGTATAGGCATGAAATGTATCTATCTACCACTGGAGCGAGTTTGAAAGAAATCGGAGATTATCAATTTGACCCCAGCTGTCCTTATTTGAGATTGACGATACACAAGTGTAATAATATTTGTAATAGCTATTAATGTATTCCTTGGAATGATATCATGGAGCAAGACCATGGAATAGGATGTTGGAATAAATTGTGCATTTCATTTTGGTATACATGACCATGTATACAGACGTGTTAATAATAAAATGGTTCGTGTTTTGTTTATATCTCATTACTAGGAAATGAGCCTTAAATTTTAAGAGCGGTCCATAAATGTGAATTTCCGTGTGAATTATGGTCTCGCAGACTTAATAACACATCTCTGGAGATATAAAAAGAGAGAAATGTGCATGAATTTTCATTGTTGTGTCTAATAAATAGTTTTTGTCTCGAACTTTACGTATTTTCCACACGTAATAATATTTTGCGCTCGTCGTACTCATCATAACCATGTTTATGTATTTGCACCTTTTACTCGGACTAGATTGTCAAATTGGTGAGTAATCCTGTTCGGATCGTAAAGCATTCATTTAGCCAAGATGAGACCGAGTTGGTTTTCAAATGAGTTCATTTGAATCATGAATTACTCTCCCATAATTGAGTAATATATGCTAGAGCGATTCGTTCGCTGTCAAGGATTTAATATAGCTTACCACTACTTACACACACGAAAGGGAAAATGAAAGGAGCGCTAGCTCTAATGAGTGAACAATGTGTAATTGGAAGACCGCGGAGTGAGACGGAGATGACCAATTTATTTCCTCTCCAGAAGCCATCAATGTGATGTTGTACACCAAGCAAGATTTTTCAAACAAATGTACTGTTGTTACAGCACATGTAGGTATTTCTATATTCGTTAAAATATGAAAGTAGTTTAAAACATTATACCTATGCTAGATGTTTGTTAATTCAAATTTAAGTTCAAGGAGATTCGTATAGTATTTTAATTTATGGCTGTAAATGCACCTATTTCCGGTTCATGCTCAGAGTTGTTTGAATGTATGTAATTTATTGCGTTTCCATGTTTATTTGACAATATTGTACTAATATTTTGAAATTATCTGTGTTCCAGGTGCTATTGTTTATTTATAATTATAATTTATTATAAGTAGGTACGATTTGTACTACACTCACGATCTGTTTTGGAGTTTTTGAGATCAGAGTATGTGTTTCTCTCTCCTTTTCTTATTTTTTTGGCATATTATTAAAATGTTACTCGCATATTTGCGAAAAAATTTAAGAAGCTGTATAAAGTGGAAACAATCTCACAAATACTAATGTATATGAACACCTTTCATTTTGGCATAAAGCGCGATGGCGAAATCGACACTGTGCGGAAGGAAAACATGTGTAATTTTGTTGAGCTTCCTCATTCATTTCTCATGGGATTTGATGTTCAAATTCATGGTTGTTGAGTCAGAGTAGTGCACTACCAAGTAGTAGTATAAAGTAAAAATACAATGCAAGCTACGAGGGGAAGGGCAAATAATGTTCACAATTTTCGCTAGTTTCCTCCAGTTTCATCGCTTTGTGATCCTCTCAAAATAGTTATGCCGCCTTTTCTGCTACAACTTGGGTTTTAGAGTGGAATAAAATAATTTTTACAGTATCATATAATACAACGTTTTTCCTTGTTTTGGTATAACAAAAGTATACATTTTTTTGGAGAAAGTGAAAGTAGGTCCTTCCCCTCTAAATATCTTTTCAAAATACGCAACTTCTTCGCAAAAAAAGAAGAAAGAAACGCTGTAAAGAATGAGAGACATAAACTTTGTGTAGAGATGTGCATATTCTCTCTCTGAGTAAGTCTGTGGTTGTAAGTTTATTTATTCAATCTGATATTCGGAAATTTGAAACTAAGTTTTATGCACGTTACTCGAGATTCGAAAATAGTATATTTTTTCGTACTTGTACTGTGTGAGTAAACCATATATGTTGAAATAAGAATCTTAGTACATGTGTTTCAAAGCTGGTTCAAAAAGTTCTTCCCTTTGGAATTCTGAATGTTGAGAGAGAGAGAAATAAGTGTTTGCTGCAATACAGTGATCAGAATGCACAGTTTCTAGAAGGAAAATGAAAAAGAGGAAGAAAATGCGTAAAATGAAGTTCTCTTTTCTCTCTGAATGAATGAAATGTCTTGTGAGGTTCCAGATATAAAATGTATCCAGGAGGAGTAGAGGGTGTATTGACTATTGACAGAGACTGGGAGCAATATAAGTTGTTCGTGGAATTTGTGAGATGTGTGTGCTTCCGTGCATGAATCAATGAGATCTAGTTGCGTGAGATGTTTAAGATCAACTTGTTTACAGACAGGGATGTAATATCAGTGACCAGGATTGTATGTATTTCCTTCACACTTTTATTGAACGTGGTCACTTTCCAAGATATAACTCAAATTATCTTCTGCCTGGGTCGTTGGCCTTATTAATTTATTGCTCTTGCTGAATTTGCTGATGCGAGATAGAGAGAGAGATACAGAACTTGCTTGGTCCGACGCAGCCCATTTTAGCTTTCAGCATTTATGTTAGTGAACAAAAGGAACATGTGTTTCTTCAGCTATATGCATTGCTACTTATGACACGGGAAACGAAAATATCTCTGACCGGTGGCGATCTTTAAGTATTCATTCCTTACAACTCAATTTCTAGAATCGACATTGATCCCACTGGTATATGGTGTTAGTATGCAAGGGAATCACATAGAGAAATGTCTATTCAGCACGGAATACGTACATAGTAGTACATACATCATTACTTGTGTGCATGTATGCGTGTGTGTTTACTACTGTATATAAAGGATTGAATGGCTCTTTCTCTCTTATGATTTTTTTCATATAAAGTATGATTTTTGTCACTTGGTAAGTTTTAGGCAAAGGATGACTTTACGAACCCAACACTCGAGTTGAAATCATTTGTAGAAGTGGATAAGAAAACCCGCCGGAGACGTCGATCTAGAAGCCGAGATATTTGAGTTTCCCTATTTGGCCGTTTTCGTGCCACGGCGTTTCTTATGATTTTGTAATTCGAAAAACCACAAGAAAGAAATCATCATATATTTTGTTTGAATTTAACTAATGTTTGTAAATTAATTAAAAATATTTAGAATTTTTTTACAAAATTCTAACTGTTTGCATAAAATAGCCCATGTTCTCCTACATATTAATATGCAAAAAAGTGAAAATACGTCTCCGGCGGGTTTTCTTATCCACAACCCCATATATGAAATGTTGTAGTGTGTTCTGCATATGAGAATGAAGTTTATATATATATTTGATATACCTAACGTATACATACGTTATGTAGGATTGCATAGTGTCAGAATTCATGCTACTAGGGGGACAGAGAAAGAGAGAATTGAGACGCGTTGGTTGTGCATGGGAGCATGAAAAAGAGAGGAAAGATTTTATGCATTCCAAAGAAGTAGTCAGCGAGGGCCAGGAAGAGGAGCTCTGAGTAGAATTTTGAGCTTGCAATGACGTTCTGCTTTTCTCTGTCAAATAATTTGTAATTCACCCAGACTCATGTGATTATACCACATAGCTCTGATTTTATCCTTGAAATAAGCGGACAAGGAAGACTTGGCGTTGGCTCCTTTTTCTTGCCAAGAATTACATGCTTGTGTAAAATACTCATAAATTAAGAAATGCGAAGGTGTGTGTATTCGAGGGGAGAGTGAAAGAGTACGAAACACATAGAAATGAGATAATGAAGAGGAGCTTGAAGAAGAGGAAAGATGAAGCGATTATTCTTGTTGGGCGCCAAAGTGAATCCTGACGGCGTAATTGACGTCTATTCTAGTGATAGGGAATTTCTCAATTTTCTCTTGTGATCTTCATGCTTAAAATGTAGTAACATGGTTGCTTTTAAGTAGCAAGAAGAAGAAGAGAAAGAAGGAGTTGTATGAGCGTAGTTAGTATTGAGCAATGTACTCTTTAGTGCGTGAACTTGGATGCTTTGGAGTATATACAGGTATATACATAGTAATACATACGTACATACACTGAGTGAAAGTTATGAAATGAAGAACGTGTATGGTTTGAACTTTGAAGATTCCACTCTGTGCGGAATAGACAGAAAAAACGAAGAGCTGAAAGTCTCTTTCCTTTAAAAAACAAGATACTGCTGTGCTGTGACTTGTAACGGTGTGACAAAACTTGAAAACTTCGAAAACCTCGCTACTACTACTTTCTTTGTGTGTATAGTGTCGAAAGAGGCGAAAGTGGAGAGGAGAAATGTAAACACACGAGTGACAAAAACTCGCAAATTAAGGAACGATGAGCTCTAAAGAGTTTTGGGGTTTTGGCTTTCATGTTCGACCATGTGGTGTAAAGTAAATGCAGCCTAGAGAAAATATGAGAATGGTTAGAGAGAGACAGAGAGAGATGGTTAGTTACTGTGTGTATTGTATACTACCAGTACACACGCAAAGATGTATAAGTATCCACACATGTATGTGCACACTTGTAAAAGTTTTTCATTTCTTTTTCCATGTTCGCTATTCTTGAGTCCAGAACAAGTCTTTAATAGTTGGTTCGGGAAGAGAAACAACCATGCAATTTGCGCTTGAATGATCTTCGATCTTCGTAGGTTTTTTTTATCTTGAGGGTTTAATATCGTCTTTGTCTGTATCTAGTGGACTCTATTCAACATTCAACGCTATTGTTTTACCATAGGAATCCTCGCAGAGTAGCTGGTAGTAAATATATACTATACTTTTTTCCCTGTATCTACGAAAACGTTATTTGGTAGTCACTAGCTGTGCAATTGTGCAACTCGCTCTCTCTTTCTCTCACAGTCCAAAGGAAAGCGAAACGACTAAAGTTACATTTCCTCTCAAGTTCTTTGTGGTGTTGTTGTTGTGTAGTGTATGGTGTAGATATAAAATTACACATGTTAGTTTTGGGTTGGTTTTCTCATACTCTGCAAATTTAATTTACCTAACGTAAGGAGCCAATAAGAAAATACCGTGCGTTGTAATGTTATACTCCTCTCTTTTGTCTACGATGCCATTATGGAAAGTACCTACTGCTTTACTTTCTCATAGCATCAAGGGATGCTTTTATTTTTTTCTGTGTGTTTTTGCAATGCTGATACTGAATGTAAGTGTATAAAATAGAACGACATAATAGATCTGTAGAGATGGAGGGACGTGTATTTTGGTTTACAAGCGTTTATTTTCATTGTCACTATTTATTGCATTTTAGAGAGGACCGTTAAAGCCTAGATTTATTTACTTGTGTACTAGTGTTTTCACAAATGTATACATAGAGTTGATTGGGATAAATTGCTCCTCTGTGGTCACCGCTGATTTGTTTTTTGTGTTGTTTTTATTACAACTCGACTATTTGAAAGGATATTTTTTTATACTTGTCGCAACTCTTATACTTTCAGGTTGACAAGCCTCAAACTAAGGATTTGACAATCAAAGGTATGGTGGGAACTTCTAATTTGAGCCAAGATCTCTTGTCTTGGTGTAAAGATGTCACCAAAGGATACCGTGGAGTCAAAGTAACGAACATGACGACCAGTTGGAGAAGCGGAATGGCGTTCTGTGCAATTATAAATCGTTTTCATCCTGAACTAATGTGAGTATAAATAGTATTATCATTATAAGCATTCTATTAATCATATTAATATTACTTGACGAATGTACATATCTAACCTTGTTTTTTTATGATTTGTCACACAGAGACTTCAATAAGTTGTCCCCTCATGATATCAAGGGGAATTGCAAGGCGGCCTTCGATGCAGCCGAGTCCCTTGGTATTCCAAAAGTTATTGAGCCGTCGGATATGATGCTGTTGGCGGTGCCGGATAAATTAGCCGTTATGACATATTTATTTCAACTTCGAAGTCATTTTACAGGTTTGTCGTTTTTCATCTCTTACATTTATGACTTTTGACTTTTCTTTTATGAAACTGAGCCGGGAAAGATATTAGGTATACATGTTGTAAATTCCGTGGAAGAAGCAAATGATTTATTGTAGCTATTTGCATGCTCTATCACCACATTTATACTACTTTTCCTTTTTATTAGCTTTTCTCTACGGAGTCTGTCCATAAGGCTTTCTCTCGCGTAGCTTTCTCTCAATATCATGTTTTGTACTACTCGTTGTTTCAAACTGGAAAAAGAATGGTTATTATTCTGACATACGTATTACTAATGATAAACGTACAGTTTGATTCAAGTCAAGATCATGTGTGGAATTCAATACGAATGAACATCTCAATCTGTTTTTATTGCGCATCTCCTTGTACTTTGGATGCAGAGAGAGAAATATGTAATACAGATAAACTTCAAAATAACTTCATTTTTTATTTTCCTCTTTCTAGGATGTCAATTGGAGGTTCAGGCAATCGGTGCCACGTCTTCAGAATCTTCATACATTGTGGGTCAGAAGGACAATGAAGAAGATAACGCTGCGACCAAAGAAATATTTAAACAAGAAATTTTAAACTTTAATAAAAATTCAGATAGTTATCGTAGCTCAAGTTCCAGTCGAGAAAGCAGTGTTGGTTCAGACAACACAAATTCTAATTACAGTACAAACCGAAATCGTTTGATGAATAGTATGAGTAGTGGAGGCTTATTTTCGAATAAATCATTCACGGAAAATGCTGGAAATGGTAGTAACATTTCGGGGAAAAAGTCCATTAGTCATAGTAATTCTACGTCATCCGTCTTATCGCCAAGTGGAGGAAGGTCAACCTCACCGGAGAAAAATAGTCAAAGTAATGCCAGTACACCAATATCCTTACAGAATTTCTTGAATAAATTTAATTCCCTTGGACCTGACAAGAGGGAAAAGTCATTATCACCCACATCTGGGAAAAGTATTTTAGGGCGCCTCAATGAAATCAAAAATAATTTGGCTAACAACAACAGTAACAAGGTAAAAGAAAGATGTATTTTACAAAAATGTATGGTCTTCCCTTATTTATGTTATTATAGTAAACATTTATATTTATATTTTTCACATTTTTTACAAAAGAGCAATTACTCAATTTACATTTCCCTTTCATTAGACTGCCTCGCAAATATCTCAAGGAGGTACAAAAGCGCCATTAATGACAAAGCGACAGTACACGGACCCTTTGGGCTCTGACGAAGAAGACGAATCAGAAAAATCCCCTACACGTAGACAAAGCAGTGAACCGGTCACTCCAGTTCATAATCATACGGTACACTTGAAATTGAATAGAATTTTACAATATGTGAACATCAGAATTTTCTGTACAACGAAGGATAATAATCATGTTATTATCAAAATGTTTTAGGCAATAGTACAAGCAAAAACTATCGGTGTTCCGGATCCAGATGCACCAGGTATAACACTTTTGGTTAATTATGAAGTTAAATTGTACTAACTTGCTCTCACATGTCATAGTGTTGGCATTTGCGTATGGTTTGTATAAAATCATGACATTTTATTATTTTTAGGATTGTTGGATCTGTCCCCTACACGGAAGGACAATCAAAATAACCAACAGGTATATCTCTAATGACTAAACTTCATTAAACTGATCTCGTTGAGATAACGAGATTGAGATAATTTTTTTCTGTACACCAGGATATCAAGTTTATAGCTCGTAGTGTATGTGGTTTAGCAACTATATACAATGTAATTGTCGAGAAGGAATGAACATATTGTTGTTTGTGTCTCAAAGTTCAAAATTTTAAATTATTTTATAACTTTCTCAAAATAAGCCACATTTGTAATAGGGGTTTCGCTTGTTTAAAAATTCAAATTCACAAGGATTTTATTTTATTTTCTCATTTCTGTGTATGACATTAGCAACGGCTATTGGCTCGCCATGAAGAGTTGAGGGAAAGAGCAAGACTGATGTTGGAGCATGCGAAAAGGGACAGTTCTCTGAAAGGCTCACCTACGTCTAAACCAACAACTCCCGTAAGTATTTTGTTAGATTGTAACCATGAAAATGTTGTGTCGGCTAGCGTTTAAATATTTTAGATTTTATTCTTGTTTTTTCTTGGACCATCAAGGTTGAGGGTTAAACATTTGCGCCGTGTAAAATTATAGTGTTTTCTATTTGATATTTATTATTAACAAAGTATACATACATACGGTGTTTTCACGGCACAGCTCAATTTCATTCAAACGATCCACATGTATTCAGAGGCGGAAGTAGTCTCTAGAGATTGCACTTGACATTGTGCGTAAACGACGTCGTTTAGTGTGTATATGTATGTACACGTATGTTTATTCATGACCATGACTTTTTATTAGAATTTACAGGATGAGAAGGAAAGACAACAGCAGTTGAGAGAACGAGCACGTTTGCTTATTGCAGAAGCAAGACAAGGGGTAAAGAAACTTTTTTTTAAGTATAACAATAAGCGAAATTGATCATTTTAAATGTGTAGAAAATGTATCAATTCCTATTTGTACGTATTTAAACGAATGAAAAGATAATATGGTTGTATTTTTTGTTTCTCTTTAACAGAGCCGAGACATGTCAAGGTCAAATAGTGATACTGCTTCCGGTGGTTCACCAAGAAGTGTGGACAGTCCTGTCCGATCTACCGTCTCTGGAGCCAAAAATGTTTGTGATAATAGAGATAATGTAAGTTAGACACGGTCTCGGGTAGCTATTTACATTTTAAATATTTACAAACTGTTGATTCGCACTTTCAATGAAAATGAAATATATAACCAGTTTAAATTACAACTAACGAAGAGTTTTATGGTCTATTCTCTATTTATCGTAGTTTTAAACCCGTATATTTGAGTAAAAAACATTATTTGTATCTGTATTTTATTGAACCTTTCGTTGAAAGCTAAAAGCTGTTTGTTTTTTGTTTTTACCTTCAGGAACTAAATGGTAATGTATCAAGTCCAGTTTCAAGTGAATCCAGCCCAGAGCAAGTGTCAGAAAATTCTGGATCAGTACTTCCTGGCATGACGAACCGAAATTTTCCATCCGCAAGTTTAAATAACTCAAAGGCCCCTCGCTTAAAATCCTTTGGTACAATCATGCAAAAATTATCCCCAGATAGAGAATCACAATCTAAACCTGTAAGTGACTTAAAATTGACTAATTATTCTCTTCTACAAATATTAAAAATACTTCCTCAATGACATTGTACGTGTTGCTTGATAACAAACTGTCTTTAAATAGGTCCTCAAAAAAACAAAATCTTACATTCAAAACGAGTTGGACGCGCTTGAGAGAGAACAAGAACAAATTGATGAGCAGGCACGCGATCTAGAGTCCAGGCTAAGGCCATTGATTAGTTCAGGTC
Organism: Gisinianus flammeolus; assembly: GCA_034699125.1. Taxonomy (NCBI): domain Eukaryota; kingdom Metazoa; phylum Arthropoda; class Collembola; order Symphypleona; family Katiannidae; genus Gisinianus; species Gisinianus flammeolus. The sequence continues at coordinate 1,200 of JAIUND010001470.1, read as the reverse complement.
AGTTCAGTTTGGTATCAAATTTAAACTGCTTTACTCTGAAGTTTCTGCAAGATTCAAGATCGAGATTCTTTACATTCGAGTCAATGACGTAATTTATGACGTATTTTATTCATTCAGAGGAAAACCCGGAGACAGAGGAATTTTTAATGCAATGGTTCACGCTCGTAAATAAGAAGAATGCCCTTATTCGCCGTCAGATGCAACTGAATATCTTGTAAGTCAAATAATCGATTACTTTGTCCAAGAGTTACGAGATATTACAATAATGGTGGGAATTTCCATAATTAAAATCAAATATTCTCTAGAAACGATAGATGAAAAAGTACAAGCCATGTAATGTCCATGTATAAGAATATGTGGAGCGAAATGCAATTTTTTAAATGATGTACCCCTTTTATGGTTTTGTGAATGAATTTCCAGCTGGAGGCCTTCGCTGTCAATTCCCTTTTCTGTAGTTTATAGTGCAGTAGACATCTAGACACTGAATCGAATTTATTGATGTTTAAATGTTTCGAATGAATGAGGGAATTTGTGATAACTTTTATTGAAGTAGATATTTTGGAGTACTGTTTATCAGTTTTTGACGTGTAGGCTGTCAAAATAAGACGCCTGTCAAGATATTACTCTGCGCGAGGAAGAATTTTTTAAATTCTTGACTGAAGGGACTGGATTGATCCTACGATAGTAGATTGTGTAGCTTCAGCAATAATACTAGGCCTTTTCCAAACCAAGTATTATTAGAAATTTTGTGGGTGTAATGGATATTGTCCTCTTAGGTATGCAAAAAAAGTTTCTGATTTTCAATGAAAAGTTTTCATTTTTATGCACACTCATGTATTTTACTGAAAGGCAACTAGAACAAATAGAATCCAAATTATGTCATAATAAATTCGAATGACAGTGTAATCACATACATACTTGAGGCAAAATCTAGTAATTTTATTTTGACTGTTATTAATGTATGTGCATGCTACATACTACATACACTAAACATACGTACAACATAATTACCTGACATGTTAAGAAAGTATTTGAATTCAATGTTGAAGCAGTACCTTTTAAAATACTATCATTGAATTGATAATAACCAAGGCGAACCACATTTCGCGTTTTTTTTCTCTCCAATTTCGCTTTTCCAAAAACGGAATTTCGCTTTTTGTCGCCTTTTTGAAACCCGGATTTCGCTTTTTTCGCTTTTTC
>JAIUND010001469.1:0-35182 GCA_034699125.1 Gisinianus flammeolus | reverse complement strand
TGAAAAATATTCTGCCACTGGACTCACTGCTGAACCCTTCAGAATTAACTAAAAACATTCCAATGGATTCACTGCCAACATCTCCAGAAGCACTGAAAAATATTCTGCCACTGGATTCACTGCCAACGACTCAAAGGCCTAGAAAACGTCATAGTACAAAGAAAGGGACACGGCAGAAAGAATATCACAACAAAAACAATCACAAAATTGAACCACAAAATCCTGACGATGGAAAACCCAGACGAAAAATCCCAACACTTAAACCAAATGCCAAATTGCAAGCGGTTAAAAATTTGAAGGACGTTCGCCGTCAGCGTCCTAACAAAGAGCCTTTAGATGGTGAATTGTCACCAGATCCCACATTAAAACAACAATCCAGACTAAAAGGAATGAAAAGTAAGCCAAATAATAAAAATAAGCAAGAACCTCCAACGGATTCTTCTACTCCAAAAAGAAAAGATAATCATAAGCAGCATCAACGGAAACAAGGTGGATCCAAGTCCCAGGACAAACAAAGACATTCAAATGATGAGGAAGAGAATGAAAGTTCTGGAGAAGGAAATTCCCCATTTGCAGCCCCAAAACCAGCAAAAAATAATTTTCCAAATTATCCCGGCAACTCAAAAGGATCTTCTCGAAAGAAATCTAAAGAAATCTAAAGCTTCCAATTCCTTCGATGATCCCACAGTTTGTTCTCTCCCTTCAATTAAAATCTTAGCTTATATTTCTACATTTATGAGTAATCTCAATTCCATTAAATTCAAGTTAAAGTTTGAAAGAAAGAAGAAAAATTTGGTCAATAAGAATTATATTTACTATAATTAAAAAATATACAATGAAGATTTTTTTTATTTCATTCTGTTTTTCAATAATAATGATTATTATTATTACATATTAATTTCGATGCACAGTTCGCGAAGGCAAAACAAGAGAAGTTTTGCTTAGGAACATTCTTTTTTTTAGCTTGAATTAAGTGTAACATCAACATCAAAGATCAAGGATTTGTTACCGATATATATCTTACATATACGAAAAATAAAAAATAAATTAGCAGTTATTTTGGGAGACGTTGACTAATTCGTCGGATTTCATTCCGAGTCCCTCGACATACGCTTCAATATCAGTCAACAGCGTTTGTTCAAGGGTTCGAGTTCGACTTAATATTGTGTACGTGATTTGAGCATCCCCGAATCCTTCATTGTCTTTACACGAGTAGTGGAGAGACCAACTGTAGTCTTGAGCATGAGCCACCACGTCCGTCGGGAAATATGCTACATACGATATATATACGTATAACCATCAAATATCATCAACGATAATTCATAATTAATAATAATCATCACACGTGAACATTACTTTGTCCTATGAAAATATCCAAATGACTTGGAACAGTAAGGAATTTAATTGTGGCCAGTCCGATCTCCTCGACCAAAGTCCCGTTCACTCTCACACTATATGTACAACAAAATATCGTATCGTAAAAAAGTAATGTTGAGATTTTATAATATGTGTAAAATGAGGATTATATATGAATAGAAAAAAGAGTGATTGTACTTGTAATTGACGTAGAGAAGATGTGGATTCCCAGTGTTTCGTGTAAAAGTGGATTGTACACAGTCGGAGGAGAGGAGACTCGTGTCATAGTTTGAACCCGCCTTGATGACGAACCAAGTCCCCGTGTACTAAATAGCAAAAGTCAAAGGAAGTCAAAATTCCTTACTAATTTTCACTATACAGTAGAATTTCCATGTCCTCAAGTCAATACGGATATACTTTACTTGGCTTACCTTGTCCAATTCCATGAAGTGACGACTCACAACGCCTGGACTTGGACATCTTGCAGAGTATACTGATGAGATAACGAAGAAAAGGAGACAGAATTTGATGCTGGAATTCTCCATGTTTTATTAATTTGTATAATATATCCTTTTATGACAATGAAAAAGGAATTGAGCGAGAACGGGACGAGGATGAGTTTTCTATTTTCTATTGAACTGGACTACTCCAATTCGTAATTATCATTTGGGATTTCCATATAAGTCTACTGATTCTCGGTTAATCGTCAGTCTTATGTAAGGTGGGAATGAAATGAGAGTACACCTGATCGATTAGCCCAATTATATAACATTATATAATAACCATTTTTTAATCCATTATCGGGACGAATAGATAAAGTACGAATATATAATAATAATAATATAGATTGGCAGAACTAGGTGAGTTCCATATGTGTTATGGAAGACCAAAAGGGTAATGTAGAATTTAGAATATAACATAATTGTGCAACAAAACAACTCATACTCATCTCTCATCACATAGCTCACAATTAGTGATTAGTTATGTGAATGTGGTGAGAGTTTTGGCAATTTAAATGAAACGGAAATGTAAAAAGAAACATTCCCATATAAATTCCTTCTACGAATTTACAATTAAAATGATTATGATTACACAATCTTTTACTGAAATTTATCTGTGGACACTGCACAGATAAATTATCGCATATCTGAGTTGAGACTCTGATCTTCACTGATTTTATTATTATTATGAGGATGCAGAAATAATTGGAGTGTGACTTTGAATTTCATATTACGATATCACACCTGTGAGTTTGTAAGGATGAACAGAAAAAAGAAAAAACCTCTCTCCTCTCTCAAGGCTCAAGGTTTCCAATTGACAAACATATATATACGATCTTTAACAGAGGTTGAGATGCGAGATTTGGGCCAAATCCAAAATACATATATCTAACCTCTGATTTTTATCTACCTTAAATTGTATTTACATTTGATTCCCCATTATTTTTTATGATTTTTATGACCATTTCATCTCCACATTGCATTGCGTTTCTTCGTTTCTTCTAATGCTCATTTGGTTTGGTGTTTAAACTTTCAACTCCAAAGCATCTCTCTCTGTGTGTTGTGTGCAAAATGCGAGTTCAGCTTTGAAGATTACTCAAGTAGCGTGACGATAATCTCGTGTGTACGTATTTAAATGTGTGTTCGTGTTCATGTTCATGTTCTTTATTTTGGGGTTAACAATTAACAAGAATGGACCAAGGAACAACAATAATAATAAGTGTGTGTTTGTGTTTGTGTTTTCATGTTATTTATTTATACTGCGTGTCTGTCTTCTTGTCGAGTCGACTTCATATATATCTATATGTAATTAACATCCCTTTAATTTTACTTGCTATACAGTTTGCAGTTTGCATAGGGAGATTCCTTCCCCCAAAACTCCAAATAAAGATCCACACAATTTGTTTTTGTGTCTCGAATCGGAATTCCGAATTCCCTTAAAAATTGATTCAAATGAATTCACTGGTGAATATTAATCAGTTATCTCTCACACACACACAGACACACACAGAATTTTTAGCTCAGTATCACATTTTTATTCATTCCTCTCATCTGTCACCTTTTTTCTACTTACAACTTTTTTTTTTTGATTGTTTACATTTACTCGATTACTTACTTATTATATTAATATTAATATTATCCTTTTAGAGTGTGGTAATTGAAGAAGCCCTTGGGAAATTGAAGATGTGTGCGAGTGCCACAAAATATTTAAATATCATACAATTTTATACATTAACTAAATACTGTAGTAATACAGATACGCATGTGGTGACACATGCATTTTTTAAAGATGATACAGGAAAATGAAGCTTGTCGTATAAAGGTATAAAGTATATACAAAATGAAATAAAACTAATAAAAGTGGGTTGACAGCTGAACTCAAATCTCAATGTCAATGTAAACACAGCATTGAGATGGAGAAATGAGAGGTCGTCACACTTTTTCCAACAGTTGTTTTTGTTTTCGAGAGTTTTCGAGAAACCCGATGGGACGATTTGACGATTTGTATATAGCGGATTTGATATTTTTACATACATTTTGGGATATTTAATTTCTATATAATTTCTATACAAACTTTACAAAAGACTCATTCACAAAATAATTGTTTTTCAAGTATTATTTTACAACGAAACGAAACGATACGATACGATAACAAAAAGAAAGGAGATTTTCTGTGTATATATATTATATTTTTCGTTTGGAAGATTAAGATTACGGAAGAGGTTGTAAAGAATAATCAGAAGTCAGCAGAAGGATTTTGAAATTGAAATTGAAATTGTCAGAGGAAAACAAAAAAGCTATGTACATATTTAAGTATATATTCAAAATTCATATTTCATAACGCAGATTTTTTAAATTGACATTGACAACGATATATTTATTATTTATATGGAGTTTGAGTTTTGACAAATAATATTTGGCAATTCATCTATTTTTGTTGTATATATAGAATTTCATATGTATTTTCCTTTCGTGATTGAAATCTCTCTTAATAATTAGTTATATAGACACTTGATTAGAATGATAGAATTACAGACGCATTTGATCGTGTTCATTAAGCATTTTCTTGAATTCGGAGCCAGTCTTGAAAGAGGTTTGCTTGCTTTCCTCCGTCAGGAAAGTTGGCCCTTGATTATCTGGTAAGATCCGTCGGATTAAACTATCATATGTTAATTTTGGATACTTTTTATGACGAGGATCCGGGCGATGTTCATCCATCGAGTCGGGGAGTGTGGTATATTTGGTGGATTTCTGTCTCTCATGAACTGGGTAGCCCAAATGGATTCTCTCATCTCGAGACATTTCCCGGTATTTCATCCAATCCGTCTTTTTATTGTCTTTGGACATGCCTGGACTATTATAATTTGTATCATAGCTCGGTGCTGGTCGTCCACTTCCATTCCCTCGTTGCTGTTGTTTGTATTTACTCCCAGCTTTATTATTATCCCCTCCCACTCCTCCTCCTCCTCCTCCTCCACTTGTACGGTCATCAATATTCTCAAATGCTAAACTGTGACTTGGAACGACCGAGAGTTTTGCTTTACCAAATTCATATTTGTAGCTACTCTCATGATCGTGATTTTGATGGTCATTATTATTATTATTTGCATCACTGTAATTCACAGGCCTATTTCTATTCCTATTTCGACTATTATTATTATTATTATTATTTCTCTCACTCCTCAAACCATTTTCACCACCCTTCCGATAATTCCCATAATTATTATTATTACTGTTGTATCTTTTCCCTTGTTGTGGTGGTTGCTTTTGAGGGGATTTCCCTCCAACTCCCCATTCAGTTTTATCGGACCGGAAATTATTGGAATTGGACGTGGGAGAAAAATCAAAATCCCCATCACCATCACTCGATGATGAGAAATCATCATAATTATGACTATTGTAATTGTAATTATTATTATTATCATGTCCATCTTTTCCACTCCAATAATTACTTTTACCATTGGAAGTACCATCGTAATAATTATTATTATTGTCATAATTATTATTATTATTGTTGCTATTCTGCTTGTTATGGTTTCGATTCTTCCGGTAGCGACGACCCTTTGAACCGGACCCACCTTGACCTTGACCATCATAATTATTTCGATAGGAACCACCAAAATTATCCTTGAAATCCACATGATGATCCTGCGGATTCCCATCTGCGAAATCCTCATTGCCATTATTATTATGATAGTTTGGAGCGTAATTGTAATTATCTAGGGAGTTGACATCCGGGCTATTTTTGTACAATTGTGGTCGAGGAGAATAAGGGCCTGGAAGGATGTCCGCATATTTGGTTGGTGGTTCCCATGGATCCTTTGGTTGTTGATCCATAAACGGTGGCGGTTGACCATATGAAGAGCCTTCACACAATTTTTAATCAGACGTCATTATATTATAACCCTAGCTATGACAATCATGTTGCCAAGTGGCAACATCCGCTTTTCAGCGAATTAGTTTCTATTAGAAATTTTGAGTAAAAAATCTGATAAAATTGGTATTCTTACACAATTTCATTCTGCACATACCCTAATTTTTTCAGATTTTATTTAATTGTAGTTAAATTGTGAGCAATTAAACTCTCAGGTGTTGAAAAAATTTGCCATGTTAAAATTCAAAATTTCAAAAATCTATTCTCTTGGCAACCCAGATCACTACGGGAAAATATTAAGGGGCCGCTTGAATGTAAGCAATACTAAATTTTGCTTGACGAAACCACTTCATGTTAGCACTTTTTTGATGTATTTTGAGATTTTCAGGTTTTAATAAGGTTTTTACGGGCTGATATACAATTTAAAAGCCCAAATTTATACTATAAAAGGTGTTTCAAGTTAGGTAAAATTTGGTTTTGAAGGCAATCTGCCCCTTAATATAGATTTTTTGAAAATTCGGGATGTTGCCAATTGGCAACTACATTGCACTTTGAGCAACCAAAATAGGATTGTCATAGCTAGGGTTAAACAGCATTAAATTACAAAATCTGGACAATTTTGACTATAGAAAGTTTCGTTTACATACGTGGAAAATTTCCACTGGAAATACGTAAATAAATATATTATGCAAACAAAAAATTACCTGGAGGACCAAAATTGTGCATGGGCGACCCGAAATTCATGGGCATCACTGGAGGAGACTGTCGATAGGAATCCGAGCTTGAACTCTCATGCTGATGATGATGATAGAGAGGACTTGAAGGGTACCTTTGAGAATGTGGACGAGGTCGGGTGTAGGTCATGGGAGGGGATGAAGGGCCCGGATAGAGATTATTTGAAGGGGCCGGTCGGGTTGGGCCATATGTTGGATGAGGATTGGGCATACGGATAGATGACGATGGGGATGCATACGGATTCGAATAGGATGGCATATGATGTTGATGTGGATGTTGGTAAGCTGGAGTCGGTCGGACTTGATGCATTTGATGACGAAGAAAAGGAGGATTGTCATGATCATGATGATGGTGGGAAATAGGAGAGCCATAGGGTGTCAACGGCCCGGATGAGTAGTCATTTGAGGGTGCTTCGACACTGATGGTAAGGGCGGGTGTTCCTCTGTATGGTGGATTCGGATTCGGATTCGGACGAGTGTTGGTTCCATATGGATTCAGATTTGGATGAGAATGAGGATGATGGGCAACTTGTGGAGGACCATAAGTGGGTTGTGGGATGGCGTAGGGAGTTGTTGGTGGAGGGACAGGTGGGATCATGTAATGATTCAAATGCTGCATGGAATCATGATGCGGATACTGACTATGATGAGGAGAATGGTGATGAGAATGTGGGACATAATTTAGACTCTGTTGACTTTGGACACCATAGATGTTGGCTGGAGGGGTTGGTGGGACGGCCGAGGGATGTTGAATACTTATACCTGAACGAACCACAGAAATATATGGACCATGTGCACAATTCAAAATTCACATTAATCAAAATCAAGACAAGTTGAGAGGAACAGGAAAAGTGATTAGATATGCAAAATAATTAACGATACTAAAGGCAAAATTAAAATTATTCATGATTAATCATGATGTATAAAGTACGATATAAAGAGGAAAAAATTATGAGGAAATGAATGAATGAATGGTTTTTTTTTACCCGGAGGATTCCCATAGATGGGACCATAACTGACGAAAGCTGGAGCAAAAGCGGGTAATTGAGATGAGGCTTGTTGAGGGAGATGATTTGATGGTGGTGGTGGACCTCGTCGTCTACCTCTTTTCCCTCCTTTCCCCCCTCCTCGAGCACCTCTTCCTCGTGGTCTTTGTGGTCCTCCTCCTCTGGGTTTCCTCCCTCCGAGTAGTGATGTTTTCCCGCCTGGTGGTGGACGACGACGACGACGTGGTTTCCGGGGAGGACGATCCGGAATGATCTTATGACTACTGTACAGCGTCGTGTACACGGGGACTCGAATCCTTTCCCTGGTACTATGACGAACAAAGACTCGATCTGCAAAGGAACGTGGTGGATTCAAAGGGTCGGTCACTTCAAACAAATCCCTTGGATACACAGCAGCTGGCCCCATTTTATTGACAAGCATCTGCGAGGACGGAATGCCAACATTATTTCCTTGAGCCATATTATTCTGATTTGGAGGAGTCGCAGGATCATGATTCGGATTTGGTTGTTCAAGAGATGATGATGATGCGGATGCACCCGGATGAATGTGAATATTCAAAGTCTTTGACTGAGCTGCCGTTTGAGTTTCAGTCTGCCCATGTCCATCATGATACATTTCCTGTGGTTGCTGTTGTTGCTGTGGTTGCTGTGGTTGCTGTTGTTGCTGTTGTGCACTTGGCATTGGAATTATCGGACGTGATGGCTCCGCAAAAGAATATTCATCGCCATGTGTTTTCTCTACACGCCAAAAGTCCGCGTTGGTATGATGAGATGATTTCTCCTCCGCATTCACACTTTTCAGTACATCATTCAAAAACTGACCGCCCACCCTTTCCAGACTATGATTAATCGGATCAGATGAACGATGAGGAGTCAATGAATTTAATTCCATGGACGTCAAGGACGTGGATGAGGCGAATGTGGAGGAGACTGGCCGTATGTATTTATCTAGCGATAACATTGGGGTGGACACTGTCGATGGCACATTTTGAAGTTGAAGTTGATTTTGATTTTGATTTTGATTTGGAATTATTTGACCTAAACCAATGACTGAATGAGGATGATGGAATTGTCTTGGTCTTTGTCGCTGTCTCGGATTTTGCAGCAGGGAATTGGAATTGAAATTGGAATTGGAGCAAGACACACTCGGCAATAGAAAAACAAACACTGTCGGCAGTACTAAACACAAATACACGGTTTGAAACACTGAGAATCTCCTCACTTTTGTTGTTTTTGAATTTGAATTTGAGCACTTTAAAATTGGACACGATCTCCGTCTTTTTGAATTTGATTTTGAATCAAAATAATTCACACTCGGTTGCAAATTAGACATTTTTCTGTTTAAATTTCTTTAAATTTATTTCACTCTCCTCTGGAAAAAGGAAGAAAAGAACTAGGATTTTCCCATCCCACTAAAAATCACAAAAAGCTCATTAAATAACTAATTGAGATTGGATTGAGGTTCCAGCACAAGTCCAAAATCCAAAAATGAGACGCTTTAATTGTAATCAAGTTGATGGGTAATTAATGGTGGATTTTGTGAATAATTAACGTTGGATTATTCCACATGATGATGATGATGATGATGGTGATGGAAGTGTGGTGGCTGTTGAATGTTGAATGTTTGATCTTTAAATTAAGACTGTGTGATGGTGCTCTTTTGGAGTTGCAGACTAGAACGAAGGAATAATGAAGAAAAACAGCTGAGTTTTCATATATATATATATCTTATATGTATTTGTACTTTGTACACACACACGGTATTGCGTTGCGGTCAACTTGGCCAAAGCAGCCAAAAAATTCAAAAGTCAGTCACAAAGTCAAAAGGGAAACTCGGTCGGACGAAATACCAACATGATGGAACAATGCATGACGGCAATGGCAATGGCATGAAGTTAAAAGTTAAAAGTTAAAAGTTAGTTAGAAGCACAAGGAGTTTAGAGTTTATAGCAACTATATATAATATACTATTATTATATTATAGAAACACTACACAGTGAAAAAACTCCTCTTCATTTAATCTCTCCCCCATTTAACATTTAACTTCATATATGAATGGTGATATGCGATATGTATACACTCAGAAATATAGAACACACACAGACGCACCAAAACACACGTACTACGTTACCACGCGAGAGTTGAGAGTTGAGATATGAGTTTTCAACAATGTGTCTAAAATATATGTATGACTTTGTTTTTTTCTTGTTTGCTATTCCATATAAATGATATAAATATCATATGGCCAAAATGTACGATAGAAGTGTAGACATATGTGAGTAGTGAGTACAGATCTCGAGTATCCGTCCGCGTATATAAAAGTATGAAGTTTCAACTTGAACTGTGAAGAATGAGAAGAAAAAGGACAAAAGTCAGAGAAACAGAAATAGAGAAAAGGAATCACAATTCACTAATTCACAAATCCACTAATTCACAATGCAAAAAGAGAGAAAGAGAAAGAGGAAAGAGAGTTGAACCAATTTTAGAATTTTCACACAATGACTGATGAAAAACTCTCCTCGTATCAAATGTCCACACATTCATAACTCGATAACTCATCTACACCTTCAACTTCAATCTTCAACTTCAACAAAATCATATAGTCCACCGTCGTCGTCGACACAGTATTATATATACCAATCAAATTCTCCGTCACTTCCACTTCTACTGATACTGTCTACAGTCTACCTACAGTCTACACAAATCGTATCGTCGTTACTTTTTCTCATGAAGATGCATTTAAGATATGTACGTATACATTTGCATTTTCTCGCACTCTCTCTCACTGCTCTCTGAATCTGAATCTGATTGAATATCGTATATGTATTATGTATATGTATACCTACGACATTTGTCTTGATGATGATTTGTCATGTGTGACCAACAAGAACAAGAAGAATCAACACCATCATTATCCGTTCACATTGTACATATTTTATTGTACACATATTTTATAGGTTTGTATATCGAATTTATATGGGTTTTTAGTGTTTTTACACGTTACACACGGTATCACTGATACATCTGTATCACTCACAATCAGTATTTTATGCCCAATCTATCTGTATACACAATGTACAATGGTCATTTCCATTTTTAATGACCAAGAAAGAAAAAAAAACTGCTTTTTGACTTTTATCACAAGATTCTCTTATATATACATATATCGTCTGTTAAGTTCACAAACGAACTATAACGATTTTCCTTAATTTGCGGAAATGCGACGACTGCGTCCGTCTTTGTGGGTAAAATGATGAAAAAATTCAGGGTGACAAAAAAGAACATGGCAGACAATAATGTCGAAGGACCCACAGCTTCATCTTCAGCCGTTTGACCTTTGGAGCAGGTCAACGAAATTAAGGAAAATAATTATAGTTCCTTTGTGAACTTAACAGACGATGTATGTTTATATACTTTTCCTTCTGAGAAATTTCAATTCATATGCTCCAAAGGTCGTCATCGTCATATTTTTTATTGTACGAACGATATTCTTTAAGTTCTATCTTGACTTTTTCTTTGCTTTGTCTGTGAACGGTGTGTGAAAATTGGGATTAAAACGTAAAAAATATATACGTCAGGCTACTTTTGCCGGAGAAGACGAAGACGAAGACGGAAGTTGGTATTAAAATATTAAAATCTTGAATCTGCTGGGATCGTGTTCGGAACCGGAAATGACTGTTATGCACATGTATGAAACTAAAATAAAATAAAATAAAAACAATAACCGTATAATACTGTCACTGGGAAAATGAATGATGATTAAAATGTTCCCAAGATTTGAACCCCTCCGTAAAGTAAATGATGACGATGACCTAGAGAAATATGATTTAACAATATGAGGTCAATTTACTTTATCATTCTTTCGACATTCAAGTCATTTATTTATGATGAGTTGAAATTTGAAATGTGTAATATCTTTCCGCACTTGATCATTTAATCATTTACCCTTTTTTTACCATTTGCGTTCCATATTCGAATTCCTCTTCTTCTTCTCATCATATTGCATTGAGATTTGATGAGAAGTAAATCAAATGTAATCGTTCATGTGCTGGAAGCTGGAACGATATAATGAATACTAACGAACATATCTTAATTCGTATATACATAAAAAAAAATGGGGGGAGAGAAAGATAAAGATATGTGGCCGATTGTGGAAAACAGTGCGTACACACTCGAACACATTATGCTGTAATTAGTAATTAACATTTTTTTATCTTGATCAGTGTAATTGTGCCCTCATACACAATAATAATAATAATACATATAGAAATACACATATAAATGTGAACCTAAATCTTCAAATCTTCACTTATGTTTCTTGAATTATACCAGAATACACTTTGTTTTATATATAATTATGGATGACTTAATTTTCATTTTGTTAAATGGAAACATGTCAGAAGAAGAACAGAAGAAAAAGCAGACTTTTCACGTTGGAATTCCAATTCCAATGGTCAAGTACTTAAATGTGTAAATATATGGTTGTATCTTATATAGGCTTGTAGGTACATCATCAAAACCCATTTGTTTTCCTTTTTTATTTATTTACTATTTAGTTACATTGTTGTGGATTGAAACCACTGATATATATATGTGTATCACTTTTGTGAGGAGAAGACTGAAGAAGACGAAGAAATGTTACAGGCAACTTGAATTGCAATTGCAATCAAAATATTAAATATTGTATGTACAGAGAGAAGCAATGTAAATGTAATGGTAATGGTAATTGTAATTGGGTAATGGGACAAGGATTTTAATAGCTCTTCAGTTTAACAATGTCTTAAACTTAAAAACCACTTTTATTTCTACCGTGGATAACTACTTTACGAGCAAATACACACCACTCGCCTCGTACATTTTGTGTTAACGTGTGTAACTGTAACTGCAAACTGCATGTATAACACGATATTTTACACAGGCAAATTTAACTCTGTACACGGTGTATAGACGTCACTTTTCAGTTTTCCTCATTTATTTTGTTGATACTAAATGCTTTTTGCTTTTTCTGTATATGTACCGCTCGTTATAGTTATATTGCGACCATCACTGATTGTCAGAAACTGTGTGAGATGATCGAGTTGAAGATTTTCTTATTCTTTTATTCTTATTTATTTATCTACGTTAATTTCTTATCTGTTCTAAATAATAAATATAGATTGTGTTACATGAGCAAAATGTGTAGATAATCCATTAACTCCACATCTACATTCAGCAGTCGGCATTCGACATGAAAAACTGACGAATAAATATTTTTTATCTCGTAATTATAAATATGTCAAAACAATTGTATGTAAATGATATTTCCTTATTACATCTTTTTACATCTCCGCCTTTTTTTTCCTTTCGTGGGCCAAAAAGCCAAAACAATTCAGGAATCGACTTGTTCATGCGATTTTTGTCGGATTCGTATGCTACTTTTTTTGATGCACATTAAATTGAGACTGAAAAGTCATGTAGTAATAGATAATGATATAGCATGGGTATTTGTGGATTCGATTAAATTAAATTAAATTGGGAAACATATAATAATAATAATATACAGAAAGTTGTGCTTCTGGATATCAAGTTCAACTTTTGAAGAGGACACACAAAATGCAATTTTAATACGAGAAATCAAAATTATTCAGTAGAATTTTTTTTTTATTAAAAAGTGAGATTTCGTCGTCGTCTGTCATCATCTTCACTCAAGTTTTGCGTTAGTTCAATTTTTTAATTACTGTTACAGATGAGATGCGATGAATTAACCACATATTCGAATCCAAATCTAAATGTAAATAAACACATTTCCAAATCCAAATGTTAATGAAATGAAAGCACAACAGAGAACAAAGGGATGAAAGGTGAAACGCTTCTTCAAAAAACGCAGTCAGGCAAAAGCAAAACATATACAATACACACACGAAAACAAACAAAAAGATAGTTTAATTGATAAAAGTTTGTCAAGAATGAAAAAAAAAGAAGAAGTGAAGTCAGTGAAAATAAGTCACCGCGTCATATTTTGACAATCACAAAGCAAGAGAAAAATCCTGTCAAAAAATGATATAACAATCAGTGAAAAATCTGTGTGTGCAGTTTTTGTAGTTGTGATTTTCTCTTTGTTGTTGTTTGTCTTCAGTGTTTATTTTTATTATCATTATATTATTAGATAAAAGTGTACACACAGAAGACAAAAGCAGCAGCACAGAATCAGACGCGGCGGATGACCACAAAAGTGAGACGATGATGATGATGACGATGATGTTTTTTTTTCGATTCTCACATGTTATATACGGATTTGGTTAGTTAGTTGACGATTACGAAGATTCCTTGTGATTTCCAAGGTGGACTTTTACCCAGTCAAAAACAAAAAGTTGAAGAGTTGACGATAACGATAAAAGTTTCTCATCATATCATCAAGTTTTCTTTTCGTTTTCCTTTTCATTTTCGTTTTTCACCCCCGCACACACACACACACGATAATATATGGTCGACGAGAGTCAAGTGGAAATAAAAATACAGATATACATTGTGAAATGGATCTTCGTGTAAATGTGAATATGCATATAAGATACGATATAAAATAAATGTAGGTCTGGTGTCTAGAGTTTTTTTTTCTTCTGTATATTAGAGACGACGGTTTAATTACAATGGTCGGCTATCCCAATTATAATTAGAATTAAAGGCAAAAAGGTAAAGGCTCAATGTGTAAAATGAACTCCTTGTAAATTGAATGCAATGAGGCTGTGCAATGTAAAAAAAATGCAGTAGAATCCAATATCAAAAGTGAATATGACAAGTATATCGTCTGTTAAGTGCACAAACGAACTATAATTATTTTCCTTAATTTCGTTGACCTGTTCCAAAGGTCAAATGGCTCAAGATGGAGCTGTGGGTCCTTCGACATTATTGTCTGCCATGACATTTTCTGTCACCCTGAATTTTTTCACAATTTTACCCACAAAGACGGACGCAGTAGTCGCATTTCCGCAAATTACGGAAAATCGTTATAGTTCGTTTGTGAACTTAACAGACGATATGTGGATGTTGTATTACAATCCCATTTATCATTCATATTAATACAGAATTCAGAATACAATGTACAGGTGAGGTATAGGTAAGATATATCATGTAGGTAAGTAAGTCTAAATTCAAATTCCACTAGACAGAAAGAGATAAAGAGAGAGAGAGAGAGAGAGGAAAAGTCAAAAGTCAAAACTCTCGACAAGTTGTTGAAAATATCATAGTAAATATCTGTAGTGTTTGGGCGGGTCTGTCACTTTTCATCGTCATCATTACAATTTTTTCATACGATACATATATATATGCAGAGAGCGAGAGAGAGAGAGAGAAAACGTTCCGCTTTTTTCATCCAACAATCCACACATGCGACTAAGAAACGTGTAAAAAGCGATTAAATCTCACAAGTGAGACAATCTTCATAAAAGTGACCATTGTTTTTCATTTCACCCACCATTTTTTTTGTCTCATCCTATATATATATTATAATTTCTATAAAGTTTCGTTCAAAATTCAAAGTTCAGCCAGTGAATTGAGACTGAAATATGTAAAAAAGTAGTCGAGAAGAAGAATAAATGTACAAGAAAATTATGTATAAATACCTAAGTATGAATATGAAATGTATCGTATATGTACAGATTTTTTTACATTTTACATTTACACATTTTACACACACAGTCACATTTCTCTCTTTTTCTTTTTGCATAGGTATATAGGTATATATATCCGCATGTTCCGTATTCCGTATTTATATGCCTTGAATTTTCCATATCGGCATTGTTAATTTCACACTGTCAATTTCTCTCCTCTCCTTTTTGTGTGAGATATTTTGGCTAATTTGAAGTACTTAGTATTTTTAAAGTACAGATTAGCAAAGCAAATCCATCCAAATTTGAATGTAGAATATTCATATATATGATTTCCTTTTCCTTTTTCCTTTCCACTTGTGCATTCGGAATTGAGTTCAATTGAAATGACAAGCAGATGCAGTTTTGAAAAAATGCATTTCATTGATATAGTTCACCATAAGTTTGTGCATAAGAAAATAAGAGATAACAGACCAACCCTAAATATAGAATGAGTTTCTTTCCCATTTTGTCTGTCATTTGTCTATTGTGTCTAACAATCGTAAGCTAAAACTGCGAACTGCGACGATGAACGATGAAAGAAATTGGAGGAGCAACAACAACGACCAAAAGGACACTTAAAGCTTTTACACCGTATTTATGTATTTATTATTATTATAATTATAATTATTCTAATAATTTCCTTCTTTTTTTTTTTAGCTTTTGTACCATGTTCACCAAAAATATTTACACACATGCTCTCGTGTAATTGGAGTTACAATTAGAAGAATAATAATTTAATTGTGCAAAGTTTGGAAATGTCATCGTAAAAACAAAAAGTACAAGTAAAATGTACCTATCGATCGTTGAGTTCCGATCGTTCGTGTGAGTGTAATAATTTAATTTAATTGAGTTTAAATTTTAAATATGATTGAATCCTATCAATTTTGAATCGTTCATGTTGAGATGTTGACTTTTTTTAACCGGCGTAGGCGAGTGGAGCAGCGACTTTAGCGATGGCTGGGATGGCTTTGACAACGGCTCCAGAAGATCTATCGACGACAGCATTGAATCCGTGGACGTCGTCCGCGGTGTAGGTCACAGTCCTCACCGAACCGTCGGGCTCCACAAGGGAATATTGACCTTGAACGGCATCTCCATTTCGTTGTTCTTGATGTCCATGTTGATCACCAGTGAGTCCATCTTGGACCGAGTATCCGTAAGAATATTGTGGGTTCGGGTCAAAATCTTCAGACACCACAGCTTCACTCACCAGAAAATCACCACAATCATTATTATTATTATCATTATTATTATTATTATTAAGGATTTCCACACTTTGAAATCCAATATCAATAAAAATCCCAAATCCAATAGAATGATCGTAAAAGTGTTTATGTACTTTTGATAGCTGCAACTGGGGCTGCTCTCAAAACGGGTCCACCAGCATAGGCAAGTCCAACTCCTGGAGCACCAATAACTCCAGCAGAGGCCACAGCCCACATTGACACTGCCAACAAGCAAATCTGGAACAACCAAAAACAAATCCGACAATTTAAATTAAAAAAAAAAAACCAGGTTTTTCCTTTAGTTGAGTCGAAAACTGAAAAACTGTGATCGTGAGAAGAAAAAAATCTTACTTGTGCGAGCATTTTGATTTCTCAACTGGGAGAGAGAAAAAAAGAAAAAGAGACTTCTTGAGGACTGCTGCTGATCGATGAATTGGTTGAGTTGACGATAGAGAGATGACTGATGAGATTTGAAAGATTGGCCGAGTGTTTTTATACTCGGACGGATTAAGATTAACCTCACATTAAGACTCGCTTAACTTAGCTCCTGCTTTTGCTTTTGCTTTTGCTGATCCCACAACTATCAGAGTATCAGAGACAGACGAACAAAAAACTCTTTGAGCCATCCACATACGTACATTTGCATTTGCCATTTACATTTGAAAAAAATCATGGCCTATATCAAATATAAATTCGTCAACATTAACATGATGCACAACAATTGCCATAGTATAGTATGTGCAATAATTACAAGTACATATACAAAAGGCCGCGAGAATCAGCAAGATAACAGAATGGATTATCCACACACACACAGACAGATTACATTTTTTAAAAGATAGATTTAAAGTGCAAGACGCGTTTACTATAGATTAACTGTTCATGTAGTTGCATATAGAGAAAATGAAAATGAAAATCTACAGATATTGCATAATGCAATTGGAAAGGTCGTCCGTCGTCTCTCTCTCTCTCTCTCTCTCTCTCCTTTTCGCTATTCATCCCTTACGATTTGAAATTCCTCTCCGCCTCCTCCAACCACATACAAAACGAAAACGAAAACGACAACGACAACGAGAATTTATTCATTTAAAATGCACATTATTGTGCAGTGAGCGTGGGAAATTGACAGGAGAGAGAGAAAGAGAGAGAGAGAGAGACTAAGGAAAAAAGGACAGAAATAAATGTCATCTCCATCTGAATGTCTGTGCCTACAAGTTAAAACAATGCCAAATTCTACAGATGCAGACGTAGATCAAACCAAACCAAATCACACACTGTGTTCATCTATACTTTTTTTGGCTTTGACATTTTCTACAGTCAACTATACAAAGAGAACACAGAATATGCAATACAGAATAACAGAAGAGTCGAGAGAAGAGAGAATCTGTACAGGACTTTTTCACCTCCCTTTCATTTTTACGCACTTGAGCGTTCAAATTTAAATTTAAATCCAAATCCAATCCTGTAATGTTAATGTAAGTCGTTTAAAGACCATAATAATTATTATTATTGTCAACTGGCATTGACTCAGATAAATTGAAAGTGCTTTTGCTCTCTCTCTCTCTCTCGTTTCATGTTGTGTGTCGAATTCTGAATGTTGTTGATGTTGAATGTTGAATGAATAATGCGAGTCCAAAATCTATATCGTTCTCATGCGACTCTTAATTCTTAATTCTCAAATCTCAATTACACATTCCTCATATGATTTTGTATCAACTATATCTATAATATACTTATAGGCAATTCACAAGGATTCTTTATGCATTTCATGATCATAAGAACAACAATTAAATTGACAATTTAACAAAGTTTTAAACATGCATATGTATACTTTTTGTAAATTATTGTGAAATAGTTTGCAATTCGCATTTTTTTATTATTGCCGAGAGTATATTTTAGAGAACAAAGTTATTATTTTGTTTTTGCTGTCAAAGTACAGATAATTCAAGACATGTTCAATTATATCAAAGGTCATCATGGGTCAATATTCAATATTCAATATACGTGGAGTGGTGTGGATTGGATTGAGCAAAAGGAAGGTGGGTCGGTACTGTAGGTAGTGGGATAAGCAAATACTTAATTTGAGTTGTTAATTACAATTAAATAATTAATTAATACTTGAGTGGTATTTAATTTCTACAGGTATAGAATCCAAAATTTATCGTTATATATAGAATTCACTATTTAGAGTAAAAGGAGAAGCGAAAAGTAAATCGTCTATAGTCTACAGAATAAAAATGTATAGATCGTAAGTTCACAATTTCAATCAATTTCAATTTCAATCGAGATTTACAAAGCGTCGTTATTTCGGTGGCTGTGTCCTTCAAAAAATCACAAATATATGTACATTGAAGAAAACTAATGATCGACAGAGGGCAAAGACAAAGGCAAAGGCAAAAAGTGCAAACAAAACAAAGATGTAAATAGTAAATACTCATACATAGGAAATGGTTAGGAACTGTAAACATAAATACAGGAATATAATTTACTAGTACGTACAAATATGGGAATCCTCAGAATCCTCAGAATCCTCGAAATAAGAGAAAGAGAAGGAAGTAGATAATAAAGTACTAAAGCGTATAATTACAAAGGTGGAGAGTCTACACAAACGCGAGGGAAAGTGAGATGAGATTCAGTTTTGTTCATGTTGAGTTTTTCAAACTAAGTTTATATATATATATATATATAATTATAGGGATTTAATAGGCTCGGACGACTTGACCAGCATATCCTCCGTGGTATGGAGAAGCAACACGGGCAACGGCGTGTTGAGCATATCCGGGTTGTGCGTATGCGACTGGAGCGTGGGCGTAGGCGGGTTGTGCGTGAGCATAGGCGGGTTGTGCGTGGGCATAGGCAGGTTGTGCGTGAGCATAAACTGGAGCAGCGACCTTTAGAATTCAATCAAACAGACACAGAGATGTGATGATATTAGTAAATATCGCAATTTTTCTATGACATTTGGAGGAATTTACAATGACATAATATACACAGATATGTATACGTTAGATAATAAGAGGGGGTGAATTGTAGAGCAGTTTTCTTACCTTGGCCACAACCTTGGCCGCACCGGATCGTTCGACGACAGCATTGAATCCGTGGATGGCATCAGCAGTGTAGGTCACAGTTCTCAAGGAACCGTCGGGCTCCACAAGGGAGTATTGACCCTTTTTTATTTGAAAGAAAAACAAGAATTTTCAGGTTAGAATCTCCATATTATTTTGTTTTTGTTATTATTGTATCGCATATAATTGTAATTGTCAATTGTAATGCGTTCATGTGACGATTCTTTTTGGGGTTTTTTTTGTTGAGTTTTCTTACTTTGACGACATCTCCATCTCGGACTTCTTGATGAGAGTGTTGATCTCCGGTCAGAGCATCAGCAACGGAATATGCGTAGGAGTATTGTGGGTTGGGGTCATAAGGTTCCTGAATCACTTGTTTGGCCACCACTTGTTTGGCAAGGAGGGGTTGTTGTTGAGCGTAGGCAAGTGGAGCTCGGGCATAAGCAGGAGCTCCTCCTGCGTAGCCACCATGATGGGCATATCCGGCTGGACCAGCCACGGCTCCATAGTGGACTTGAGCTTGACTGATGGCAACAAATGCCAAGAAGGTTGCAACCTGATATATTCATATAGAGTGTCAAGTACTTATTAGTAAATTATAGATAAACCAATTCCAAATCCGGATTCACAAAGACCAAAGACAAATCACTGGCTTTTTATTTTATATGATATCTCCATCACTTTTTCCAGTACACACAAAACAAAATTTCACACTGCTGCACACCAAATTTTTGACTATTTTTATTTGTAGACTGTTGATTTTTTGTTTTTTTTTTTACCTTTGCGATCATTTTGATGCCGTTGAGTTGTGTGGAGTTATTTTTGTGGATGAATAAAATGTTGAGGAGTCGTTGGTCAGATGAGTTGTTGGAACAGAATGTGATTAAAATGAAAAAATAAATTGTCTTTTATAGTAAGTTTTTGTAAAGGAAACGGCCGCACTTTGTTTAATTGAACATTGTAACTTGCTATACATAAAATAATACGATATACATATATATATATATATATTTAATATTTAATAGTGAATGGAATGGTGGGCAGGGACAGTGTAGTGTGTGTGTGAGTGTGATTAACTCTCAAAAAAATGCATATTTTATTGGAGATATTGGATAAGTATATACAAGTACAATATCTTTTTGTAATCTTTTTGTAATGACGATCGAATATAAATTGCCCTACTCTCTACACTCCACAGACACACTTCCATTTATATCATCATAGTTCTTATATATATATTGATACACTTTGACTTGACTTTACCATCGCATCGTTCATAGTTAATTGTGAGCGAATTTGATATTGCATTGCAATTTTTGGGATTGAAATTAAATAACTGTCCAAACTTGAAACCACAACTACAGATATAATACAGATATCTTACAAACTGCAAACGTCAAACGGAACCCCTATATACACAAACCAAACCAAACACAAAAAATACACTCTATTATTATTATTATTATTATTACGCATATAAAGTGATAGTGTATAATCCATTGGAGAGTTTAGGAAAGGGCATAATAATAATGATAATATGGCATGACATGGCAAGGCATGCACTCGGCACATTGTGTGGACTTACAAATTAGGAATTAATAATATTGAGACGTTGTCTTATGAAGTTGACTTGACTTGACTTGGCTTGACGTGAGTGTGATTGGCAATCCCCCAATCGGCAATTTGACAGCAAATTGCCCATGTGGCAGTCGTCAGTAGATCAGTAGCACTTGTACTTCTCTCTCTCTCTCTCTGAACAAAAGACACGTGAAATTAAAAATCACAAGTGAATTGTATAGTGTGAATTGTACCATTAATTAACAATTAACATTACGTCATGCTCCAATCCAAATTCCAAATCATACAGACACATAATATATAGAGGAAAAAAAATCAAATGGTTCAGTCAATTGGAATGTGAATTATAACAAAATTCCAAATGCCAAATTGCAAATTGCAAATGCAAATGCAAATGCCACAATGTACAGATACAGATTACAGATGATGCATGCATGATGATGAAGGTGTGAATATCACACAGGCTTAATAAAAAGAGACTTGTGTGTGTTCGCAGTGTGTTCACTCAATCAATCTATAAAGACACCATCAAGATTATCTCTGAATGTAAGTATGTATATACATTGTAAATGTCAGTTTTTACATTTTTACAGTACTAATTACAATTTTATATGTATTTATATAGGTATATCTTAGATATACATGTTTTAACTAAAAGCAGATACTTATATCGTATGTATGTGCATTCAGGCATTCATGTAATTTACTAATTACATTGCAATTGTATTGCACTTTGCAGTTTATTTACACACATTTCCATGTACTTTTTGTACATTTAGTTTGTCGTTGTCGTTGTCGTTTTGGTAGTGTCCATTCAAGATGAAGTCAAAAGTATATAGTTGCCGTTTTGCCGACAAATTTCAAAGCAACTGCAAACTGTAAAAATATTAAAATATACTTACTGAATCTGTGTATATCTAAGTATTACAGATACTTACAGCAAATATTTAAATAGCCTCAAGTCAAGAACTGTGCTCACAAAATAGACAGACAATTAAGACTCAAAGTTTAATTTGAATTTGAGATTAAAGGGATTGGTTTTCATTTTATTATAATCTACATATACAGATATATGGAGATGTCAAGAGAGGAAAAGTGTTCTCATTCTCGTACTTATAGGTAGGTACGCATTGGCATATTACACACCACACTGCAATTGCAATGGCAATTGGAGTTGTGAATAAGAAAACCCGCCGCATGTCCGTATCTAGTCGATATATTTGAGTTTGAATGTCGAGCTAATTTTAACAGCGACACGCACGTGTAAGCTCCTTTTGAATGAAACGGTTTCATTAAATTTCAGAGATTTTCTTGAATCTGCTTTCATTATACGATTTTGAGTGAGTCCTCTAGCGGCAATTTGAGCAACGCTGGTTCCCATTTGGCCGCTCACTTTTTGCAAAATCACTTTAATTAAAATTTAATTAATTAAAAATATTTACAATTTTTCTAAAAATTTCTAACTGTTTCTATAAAATAACCCATGTTTTCCTACATAAGAATATGCAAAAAAGTGAAAAATGACATGCGGTGGGTTTTCTTATTCACAACTCCAATTATTATTATTATGGAATTCCAACTCTGACGATGATGACGATGATGAGAATATTTTACGAGTGTGGTGGGACAAAAGGGATAAAGTCTTTTGATTTTGGTTCATTTGGACTGCTGATGCTGTCTATTAATCTCTTATATCTGACTGTATTTGTATGTATTTGTTTGTCTTTATATATGACAACCTTTGCTTGAGGCTCTCACCTAATCATGATTATACTACTGGTTCACTTACCATTACGATTAATTACATAATAATATGAAGTATGAACCCTAATCATACCAAAACTACTTGCAAACTGCAATTCCTTTTGCTTCATTCTTTGTCATAATGCATCATTTATATTGTTACAATTATTCATTTATTCATTCTGGATTCTTGATCCATTTACCCACATTATTATTATTATATTCATTTTGTTACCACTCCAATTTCCAATGCAAAACTTAAATATGCAATTATGTAAAACTAATAGTTTTAAACTATGTTATTTACTAAATAAATATCTAAATATCGTCGGCTAACATGCAAAACCTCGTAACATTTTTTGGCCCCAGACGATGGATTTTGTTCTGCAGACATTAGAGTTTATACGGACGGGCGGATAAATTCACCGTCCAGGGCCAAAAAAAGTTACGAGGTTTTGCATGTTAGCCGACGATATGTACATTTATTTATTCATTATTTTCATATTAGACAAAAAAATACGGGTGTCACAAATGGACAGAATTTGACTTGCTTACAACACAATTGAAATGGTTGCCATGACGTACAAGCTTCACGAATCACGTATAAATAAAATGACCGAAAAACGTTTTTCTTTCTTATTATGCATTCCCATGCATGCAATCATCTCATTTTGTTCTATCCCCTTTTTTTCGTCGGCTGCCTCTACAGTGGAGAAGGGCGCATTGGATGGGGATGTAGGGCCTTGGTTCTATCCGATTCGAAATGGTGCTTCAATAATTCATTGATATTTGAGGCATTCAGAAATCATTTTGAAGCAACTACACTACACACAGATTCCTGTTTTTGGACTCCATATTTTATCCCATTAGTTTCGTTTTACGAACTCTAATAATTTGGATTGCGCATACATTACATTCTTCCACGGAATCTCAAATGACCCAAAAGAAAGATGAATGTGATGGGGAAATCAACTTTAGAACGATGGATGATATTATATGGACTATGTTTTTATTTGATGAGCCTCGTCGCTCACGGTGGACCAAACGTACCAAATGAGCTCATTGACAAAGATGCGCCTCTGTACAGATTGTAAGATCCACATAATTAATTATCGTACATATTTATATTATGCTTATAAGGGACTCGGCTAAAGGGGAATTCCGGGTTTGAGGGACACATTGTAGGGCTGCACTCTGTTAAAACCGGTCAGATATATCGTATAAAAGGGAATTCGGCCATATAAGGAACGCATTTTTACGGTCCCTTTTAAGTGAATTCTACCCTATGTACAGAGTTTACACGGACAAGAAAATGTCAAATGTTTTTGTTTACGAGTCTAGTGTATATTCTTATCAGGAAGGCAGTCAAGTACATGCCGGACATGCTCAATAAAACATCAATTTTTTCAAATTTTGAAGCCTGTCAGCATATTCAGCCATATCGAAAGGTATATGGGAATCCACAACGAGCTGCAGAACTGCATGCAATCCCCGTCCAGTGGTCAGATTATTTGGGAGTTTTATCTCACGTATTTTCGGTTCCCATCTACGAACTCCTTGCGAAGGGATTCTATTTGGAAATATTCGTTCCCTTCATTTTCATGGGGATGATTGGTGCCATTGCTTTACTTACCATCATCCCCTGGATCATCATGGGAGCTATTTTGTGGGCCATATTTTTTAATTTGAGGATTTTGGGTCATATTAAAATCCGAATGGCTTTCCGCTCAGTTCTCATTCGAATAGAAAAATATCGACGATGGAAATATGAGCGCTCTTTTCCTCTTCAACATTTGAGGAAATTCCGAGAACGGGATCGCTATCAAATGCCTAAAGTATTTCAACAAACTGATGTCCCCGAGATCAGTGATGATGAGCCGGCTGAGTTGGTTCGAGTCCCAATCCCAAGGTTATAGAAATTCACATCTATCCTATTTTTTTTTGGCATGTCTCTATACTTTGTACTTATTCTCACTGTCAATTCTATACTGTATACAACACAGGGAAAAAACGAGTATGTGGTCACCAGCTGAGATTGCAATGCTGGGTTTTGACCCGGATAATATCCCAATGAATATGGTTTACGGGGATTTGATAGGGGCACCTAACGAATTGAGTCCAGAAGTGAAACTTTATGTTCGTAAATTAGGAGGAACGAAAGCTCGGGGTCCAGCAAAGTCTGGGAATAAGAGCAGTATTAATTCGGATATATTCTTTGAAGCATTGAAAACACAAGTGGCTGCTGAAAAGGACAAAGCTGCTAAAGAAAGTGAATCCAGTGGTGGAATTTTTAGTGGCCTGAAGAACAAATTCTTTGTAAGTATTAATATTTTCAAACAATCATCTGCCCAATCGACCAATGCAAATATAGTTTAGCAAAGATTTGATTAAAAATCAACACTTAAACTCCATATTATAACAATTTTATTTAGAATGTCAAAAAGCCAGAGGCACAAGAAGCCCAGGGAGCAGCTCCAGCGGTGAAATTAAAATCAGCTGTCATTGGAGGGTCACAATTAACAACAAAAAAACAAGGTACACTGGCACTTTTATACTTTTTTTAAATGGACAATTACGATTAGATAACTATAGTAATAATCGAAATTGACTATAAATAATAATGTAATCCTAAAATATCCCTTTTTTGCATTTATAGGTAGAAGTCGTAAAAGAAACCCATAATAACTGTACGAATTGTGGGTGCCTATACTTATAGTTTCTTATTTGTTTTGTTTCTTGTCAACAAAGCTATTTATAATTACTCCAGTTCTCCATTGAATAATAGACAATGACTGAAATGTGACAATAAAGCAATTTCATACTTACTTTTGATGTACCTAAAATGTAGATACAAAAAAGAAATGGCAGTTGTCATTTTTTCATAAAATGGGAGAACGTTTCATCAGTATTCGTATTTTTGAAAAACTCGTGCTATACAAAAACATTATTTTCAATTATTTTGTAATAAATATGTACCGTCAGGAGGGGCGAGTTCGACCGATTTTTGAGTTTTTTGAAAATTGGGCACGTGTAACTTTTTACTCATTAGGATTTGTTTACTGAGAGTTTTCACACATCTGATGCAATCATTTGTAAACAATTTCGTATCAAAATATTTTAAAAATTTTAACACGTGGCTGAACCCGAGCTAATTTTATTCGCGGGGTGAGTTCGAGCGGAGCTGGGGCGAGTTCGATCGACTGCGTAAAAGTCGGTGTAGAACATTTCAAATCTGTGCATAACATCCTGAAATGGGTCAAATTGCTTTCTTTAGTTCTATTTTTTAAATGGAATGAAAATTATTTGACCTCAAGGTCTATTTCAGGCTTTCCATACGGCCAACTTGAATTTCTACTTTCGATGTGGATTTTTATGGATATTCGGGCAATGTGAGAGCCTCTCGACTTTTGTAGGCAAATCAATGCACCAAACTTACTAAATGAATTTAGTCGATGTGTGGAGAACATGAATTGACTCCAAAGAAAAATTCCCCCAAAAAAGTGTGATTTTCATACGGAAACAGATCGGTCCAACTCGCCCCATTTTCATGAAAAATCATTGTGGTTTCGTAAAAAAATTAATTTTATTAAATGATGAAGATTCTCACTAAAATGAAAATGCACATAACCTCACACATGTTTGGAGTCTCGT
Organism: Gisinianus flammeolus; assembly: GCA_034699125.1. Taxonomy (NCBI): domain Eukaryota; kingdom Metazoa; phylum Arthropoda; class Collembola; order Symphypleona; family Katiannidae; genus Gisinianus; species Gisinianus flammeolus. The sequence goes on along the minus strand of JAIUND010001469.1, from coordinate 8,823 downwards.
TGGTAAAATATTTGTGAAATTTTAAGGGCGGGGTCAACTTGCTCCAGACAAAGTTTTTCAGGGTTCATTAACACCATTTTTGACATGTTCTTTTCAAATGGACCGTGCTCCTAAGCCCAATCAGCTACAACCTTCATGTAAAAGATTTTTATAGCCTAACACATGACCTTTCATGTGGTGATACTCGTCAGTCTCCACGTTTTGCCGTTCTTAAACAGGAACTCTTTAAAAAATCGAAACGCATCGGTCGAACTCGCCCCTCCTGACGGTACTTACTCAACTATAAGGCTTAATAGAAATCATTCTATTTTTTTCATCTCTACTATATCTAATAAAAATATTATTATTATTCCCAACTCGTATGTAAGTGATTGCTCAGTCAGTATCCTTCAAAATATAATCCTTCGAAATAAGGGATATATCGTCCACCTAGGTCTGAAACACGCCATAATCATTTTTTTCTGATTCAAAAATACGCCATAATGATATTTCCTAAATCCAAAACACGTCATAATGATATTTCCTTAATTCCAAAACACGCCATAATGATACTTCCTTAATTCCAAAACACGCCATAATGCAAATTCATTTGGTGTAATAATAGTATGCTTTACATATTCGGTAAAGGCGGTAGTATTGTCTAATTATTACGTGTGAAATGATTATAGTTAAAATGAATAAAGAGTGAGATGTTGATCAGTGGTCGAACGAGAAGTGCGTTGATATCTTCTTGTTCGTTAGTTTATTTTCAAATGTTATTAAATGTATTTCCGTTGTTGCTTTACATCCGCACATAGTTATGTTGTGTTGACATAATGTGTGTGTTTTATTTATGTACATGACAACCCCCCGTGTAGTAGGAAAAATTTGCAAAATTTTGAAAGTAGTATTACAATAAATAAATTATTTCCATTTTGAATTCAGTAGTATATTTGACTAGCAAGATATTTACGTATCTAAATTCATTTGAAATTTTGTATTTTTAAACATGTGTGATAACATATTTTTAATTTAAAAATTATATTAGCCTAAACACTGACCGGTAGTTCAACCGCTAGACAATGAGTTTGGGGATAAATATTTTGGCTAGTTCTGGGCGTTGTTGGTTCTGTAGGATGTTGTGGAGCCGTTGCAGAGTTGTTGATGAATTGGAATATGTCACTCTCTCCGGTTTTCGTGCTCCTTTCGTGGTCTTTCTTCTCTTTCCGGTTCTTTCTCCATCGGTGAACGAATTTCCTCCCTATTTTGGAAAGGACGGTGATGACAGCTGCAATGATGTATGCTGCTATTTTCTCGATTTTGATCCCCCATCCTTCTTCCGACGGGTGGTGGTCCCGTCGTTGTGACTGTTGTTGTAGTAGATGTTGTTGAGGATTTCTCGTTCATCCACAATTTTTGAATTTAGACGAGCATCTCAGTCATTGGGTCCGGTTTTTCGGTTGCTGGAGGAAGTGGTTTGGGAATTGAAGCGAATGTGTAGGGTATGTTCACTTGTGGATAATTATTTATTACAAGGCTTGAATCATTAATATTGGTTGATGGATTCATTACCTCATTCGCTACCAAAATCATCGCGACAGGGACTGATGCTTTGCCGACTTCTTTGGTCACTTTTCCCGGGACGCCCGCTGTCTTCTTCAGGAAAGATTTGTGTGGAGCCAAGGGTTCAGGGTCGTCTAAAACATCCTTTTGGTCCTGGGATGGTTTGGAGTTTTTATCAATTTACTTTCGTCTGTTGTACGTTCCGGAGTCCGGTTTCTTGGTTTGACCACAGCTACTGGGAGTTTGATGTGATTGATTTTCACATTCTTAGCCGCGTTCTGGATTTGGGCTGGGTTCACCTTGTGGACTCTGTTTCTCCTTCCTCGTACCGATTGCGTTAATGTGGGCAATAAGATAATACAAAATAAACAAAGTGTGATTATGTACATTTTAGTAGGGTGAAATGAGACCTTTCTTTTATTTAGTCTTCTTCCAGCCGAATCTCCAGGGAGATGACTGGGCAGATTTGGGACGATGTCGTTTCTTGAGGGTCACAAAGTTCCCACAGGAACTGGTGATGTTACTGGAAGAACTCCGTCGCTGCCAGCAGGTAGAGTCTGCGCAGCTTTTCCTTCATTTCCTCCGTTGTTGAGAGCAGACGGGCCCTCGCCGGATGGATGAAATGCATAAACGACAGTACTTGATTTTGACTGGGGGCTAGAATTTCTTGCCCCGCTTCATCCTTGGAAATTGGGTATCGAATCCTGATAGATATTACGGCCCGGACTGTTGTGGGTGGTCATTGTGGGTCTGGAACGAGGCTCCGAAATTCGTTCAAATCTGTCTTTGACTTCTAGTTGTCGTGACATCTTGGGTAAATTCCTTTCTGTCGAACGGAAAGTTTTCTCGGTTCTGTGTACATACAGGGAAAAATCCAAATTTATTTTAGTTTACTTCTTTAAAACTATATGTATATATTCACACTTTCTCTTTGTTCCTGCGGGAAAAAGAAAATTTTGATTACTAAATTTAATTGTAGATGTAGCCGGAATTGTTAAGTTAAAGGACTGAAAATTAAATTGAGTTTAAAGTAAAAATGTATCATAAAAAGGTGTGTGGGGAGAACGGCGTAAAAAGAAAAAGCTTTAAATTTGAAAAATTGTACCATTTTCCTCTTTTTGTAAGTATATGTAAATATATTGAAGCGGGATATTAAATGAGGAAGTGAATGGAATAACCCGTTCAAGACGTATTTTCACTTTTTGCATATTCTTATGTATAAGAACATGGGGTATTTTATAGAAACAGTTAGAAATTTGTCAAAAAATTGCAAATATTTTTAATTTCTTTATAAAAATTACTTAAATTCAAACGAAATATATGACAATTTCTTTCTTGTGATTTTTCGAATTACAAAATCATAGGAAACGCCGTGGCACGAAAGCGGCCAAATAGGAAAACTGAAATATCTCGGCTTCTAGATACACGTCTTGAACGTGTTTTTCTATCCACTTCTACAAATAATAATATCCCTTGACCACATGAACCAAACATGTGATGTTTGATTCATGTAGTCCCGCCTGGATTTGGAATGGAAAATATGAATTTTCCGTCCCAAATCCCCACTTCCATTTCGACTGAAGTCCGTGTTGTTGCTCTGATTCTCTCTCTCCTTTTTCTAAATTTCGATATTTAGAAAAATTGTATATTATTATTATATTATTATTATTGTGTCGTCAAGTGTGTCAGTCCAGTTGTGCCGAATTTACTGTATGCAGTCAAGGTCAAAGTCAAAGTCTTCCTGCTATATTTGTCAAGGTCAGAGTATTATATATTTTTTTCCACCCCGACCCCCGTATTATTGAATATATATACGAATATATATACCTCGTTTCCAATAAGTATTATTATCATCATAATCATTATATATATATATATACTCTCATAAAATCCATAGAGGGATTTTATATTTTCCAAAAATTAGGGCCGTGCACAATCACTACGGGCCCACTATTCCAAAACTAGGCCAAGGCCTAATTTTATTATTCAAACGGCCGTGAACAAGATTCACCGACCGGGGCCAAATTTAAGGTCTAATTAAATAAATCGGATAAATAATTAAGCTTTGAAGTATTAAATTGAATTGACTTTATTAACGTGTTGAATCACGGCTACGCAATTACATAAGTAAAAGCATTAAGATCTGCTAATGAGTCTTATTTTCTCCGCCCGAACACGGCGATTGAGCCCTAATGACTATAACACTTTTTAATTTTTGTTTAAAAAAGAAAAATAATATTTAGCCAATCAAGTTATAATTATTGTCCAAATTAAAGAGCGTGGAGTGAGACTGTAATTCATCAAAAGTATTCCAAAAAAATGAGATTTACACAGTTGTCACGGTTATTCGACCATTCAATATAGTTGTTAGCTCTACTTTGTCCGGAATCCATGCAGATCAGGAAGAAATTGTTGCGCGCAAGGCCGTGTAATGTTGAAGAAGCCAATTTAGGAAAAATCGGTTTCAGCCAATCATATTCAGCTTCATTATCTTGCGATGAAAGGCCTTCGACCAGATTTGAGGCAATCCGGAGACGAGAATCATGCATTTGAAAAACTTTAAGTCACAAATTTATCCAGAAATGTCCAATACTTGATCTTGACCATCACCAAAAATAATTTTGACAATTCCAGTCGAATCACGGTGTTTGATTACCCCTTATCAGCTCTACGTACAGCTCATCGCTTCAATATGTAATAATTAAAGGTATACTCTTGAAGAGTTAAACAATTATTTATTCGTTATTCATTATTCTGTATAGTTCCGCTGAAAATGACAAATGAAACTCACGTCAAAATAATTGGAGCACTATCGATGGTGAGATTAATATTTTAATAATTAAATTATTTTATTAACACTGCAAAATCGTTTGTCAAAATGGAATTATTAATTATATATACTTACAAACGAGTGTTTTATCGAGTCAATGTATATATATATCTTTTAATTTTTGTCTGACTCATGTTTTTGTTAGTTTGTGGCTCTGGGAGCTTTGGTAGCATCAAGTATCGTCCTCACAAAGTTATTACCTAATCGAAATGATTCTTTTGATACGACTCGCAATCCACAACAGTCAATACGTTCAAATGAACACACAAAACGAGGAACACAAAGTGGTAGCCTGCTATCGTTGTCTCTCAGTTCTAATCCCAAAAGTGGTAAGGATTATGACAGATATGCCGTGAAAAGTCAAATATCTCAGAGCAAATCATCAAAATGTAATCTGATACAAAATATATATATATAGGACTGTCTGACACGGAAACACTTAACGAAGATCAAGATACTATCTCGAATTATTATAATGATGAAGAACAAGAAGAAAACACAGACAAAAAACGGGTTACAGCTAAACGGGAGGTGAATGATTCTTCTCGTGATGGCCTTGATTCGGATTTCTTTGAAGCAGATTCTGCTCAGTATAGTACTGAGTTGAAGGAAAAGTTGAAAGATGCAAATATAGGTTTTGATGACTTGATTTCTGTTAGAGTGAAGCGTCAAGTGGCTTCCAATGACAAGACTAAAAAGGATAATAAAACAATGGTAGTCGGTATTTCGATTTCTGGCATTGTCTTTGCCGTTTTTCAAATTCTATCTGGATCCGTGAATCTGTGTGCATCGAGACATGTAATATTAACCCTAGCTATGACAATCCTATTTTGGTTGCTCAAAGTGCAATGTAGTTGCCAATTGGCAACATCCCTAATTTTCAAAAAATCTATAGTAAGGGGCAGATTGCCTTCAAAACCAAATTTTACCTAACTTGAAACACCTTTTATAGTATAAATTTGGCAACATGATTGTCATAGTTAGGGTTAAACGTTCACCTTTGTGATTACTTTTATACCATGTTATGCTTCAGTTAGACCCCCCAAGATTTGGAATTTACAGATTCTTAAAGTGCAAACGTCTATTTTTGTGTTCTACATGTATATTTCTGTAGAATGCACGGAAGTTGGTTACTCTCTGGATGTTTTCCAATATGATTCAAATAGTGGCGTTGGCACTCATTATGGTACTGGCTGTACACTATAGCAGAAATTTTCATGTCGAGGTGGTATGGATATCATTTTTGACTTTTCTCGGGGTAGACCTCGTCAGTCTCCTCATACTCGTTTTCTATTGTTATCGGATGCTTGAAAAAATACGAGAAGGCTTCGAAAAGTATGCTGGTGAAGATCCCCAAACTCCACCCAGTACTCCACATAATCAGCAAAAAAGCACTAATGAGAATAATACAGACACCATTCGTTGATAATTTACATTATTTGATTATTACAATTTGTGGTTACTGTAATAAGTTTGGAAAAGGTTTGACTTGTTATTATTCTTTAATTATATTTATATTTATTATATTTTCAGAAAATAAGTTTTTACTTAATTAACCATGATCTATAATGTATCATATATGGTTTAGTTTTTAGTTGGTATATATGTGTACTCAGTATTTGTATTGTATTTATGGAGTCCCAAGTCACAGTATCTAACTGCAACTCAGGCGCCGCGCAGGCCACAAATTGGGCCTATTGCAGAACTTCTCCTTACAAAACGTTTCTATGCTCTTTCTCTATACTTTTGATAATAGGATGAGTCAGAAGCATGTAAAGGTAGAGCCGTGTATTGGTGTAATAGAGACGCGATTTGCTTTGGAGTACACTAAGTGACGGATTACCATAAAGGAATCCTACAGATAGTCCAAGCTCGCACCCTCTCTTCGAAGGTTTGACTAGTACATTTGGGAACATATGTCAGCGGAATCTGCGCATTGGACAGATGGAATCTCCATCGTCCAGTGTCGTTCAGATTGCCACCTCATGCCAACTCGGAAAGACGTCGAACACGTCACTATCACGTGTTAGTGTCACGAGTCACTGACAAGGGGTGTGTCAGTGACATCATGTCATGTGTAGTCTCCCCCGTGGATCCACCGCCTCCCAGCAGCTCCTTTTAGATCGCGCAATCACGACCAATACACCGGCAGCATATCGACTCAGAAGCAAAACAAAAAATGTAAAGTTCTAGGGTCACCCGTCCATCCCTTTTTTGGTCTCAGCTATGCTCAACTAAGATACGCTTGCACGTTCTCAGCATAGCTGTCAAATTCACGTACCACACTGGGATTGGGGGTGGTGGGGACAGTCACACTGTGGTAAAAAAAAGCAAACAAAACGCATATACGAATTTACTTTGACGCAGAATTGCTGTTTTTTTTAATTTTTTCAAATTTTGCTTTGGCCTCCGTGGACGTGTATACGCATGTTTTCTTGTGTGTTATGAGTCAAAATTTAGTGTCAGTCAAAATTGCAGTTGAAAATGCAAAAATGCTGCAACTCACTCATGTGTACAAGCATTTTTGGGATTTCAAAATTCTGGTCGCCATTTTGTTTTTTTGAAAATTTCAAAAAATTATGGAATTGTCAAAATTGCTTATGCATTGCGATATAGCAGCAATTTGGGTTACTACTCTAGTACATTACAGCCTATAGAAAAGGGTGACGCCCCTTTTTATGACGCGAGATAAAGAATGTGGGAGACTGTCCACATGAAAATGAACCAAGAACAAATTTTGCATCAGTTTGCCCCAATTTTTTGCATTTTTGTACTAAACTACCGCAAAATCTGTTTTGGGTTCATTTTTTTATGAACAGCCGCACACATTATTCATCTCACCAGATACCTGTGATTCATGAACAATGTACTGAAGCAGTTTTGTTTCATGCTATTTTTAAGGCAGGAGTAATAATACTTGAACACTTTTGATTGCATAAACTTCGCAGTAGTACAACTTTTCTGCTGCATGCTATTCTTAATGCCTGAACATTTTTGATGTCCACTCTTTTTACTGTTTCCACTTTTGTGCTTGATAGTATGTTGAAAGAGAAATGGGGTGGAACATGTATTACGAAGTTTACCGTCACATATTCCTATAATACGTAATCAATTGTGCTTCATTACATTTTAAATACTTAGGCATTTCTGATGTGTACTGTTTTTACTGTATCTACTTTTCTGCCTGGTACTATTCTTAATACCAAGACATTTTTTGTACATGAAATGTAGAACGACGTTTACTGCCTACCGAAAAATATAAACATTTACCGTGTATACTGTTGTAGAACCCCAGGGGATGTATAGCAGGGTGGGGTTCTACAAGAGATTTCTATCATTAAAATCTATGATTTTTAATATAATTTAAATCAGAGAATGTCACTGGAAGCATGGGGTTGTATCCGAAAATGTTATACAACCCCAGGGGTTCTATGAAGTCGTGGCGTTGTATCACAGTATATACGGTAATTAAAAACTATATGTATAAGCAAAAATGCACTTTCTGGAAGAGAGGTGGAACTCGAGGGGCGTCACCCTTTTTCACAGGTCGTAATGTATTAGACTAGTAACCCAAATTGCTGCCATATCTTAATGCGTAAGCAATTTTGACAATTCCCTAATTTCTTGAAATTAAGAAAAAACAAAATGGCCGCCAATTAAAAAAAAGTTTTTTTTGGAAATTTCGAAACATTTTTCAAAATGTTGAAATTACCAAAATGCTTGTACACATAAGTGAGTTGCAGCATTTTTGCATTTTCAACTGCAATTTTGAATGATACTAAATTTTGACTCATAACACAAACATGCCTATACACGTCCATATATGGCAGCATTTCTGCATGGTCAAAATTTCCAAAAAATACAATTCTGCCTCAAAGTAAACACCTGTATATTCGTTCGTGAAACTCCAAAAAGCGCTATACAGTTTGACAAAATTATTTCTGCACAGTTTCTTATGACAAAATTTACCGATGGTTGTTTTACATGTGCGTACATAATAAGTTTAGTATGTACTCCCATGTAAAACAACCATCGGTAAATTTTGTCATAAGAAACTGTCCAGAAATAATTTTGTCACACTGTAGTCGAAATGGTTAATTCTAAAAGGACCTATGTGCTCAGTGGAGTATTTAGAAAGGGACACTAACGCGGCATTGTGCATTTTGAATTTGGCATATAGGGACATTGGGTCATTGTGAAAATATGCGCCGAGATGAATATTTTAAAAATGGCCTAACTGCAATTTAAATCAAAAATGATATTTTTATATCAAAAAATGGAGAATTTTTTATCCAACTGTTTAATTTTTATGGGTTGAGAAGTAATTCTAAATTTATTAATAATCTGTTTCTAAAAATGAATGAAGCTCATTTATCTCAATCATGGACATTCACTCAATGGCTCAGTACCAAGCAAAGAGGAACAAAAGGAAATGAAAAAGTCGCAAAAAC
>JAIUND010001468.1:0-35194 GCA_034699125.1 Gisinianus flammeolus | reverse complement strand
GTAAGACCGCCCCTTGCTTAATGAGATTTTTTTTCTCACTAATTCGAGCAGTGTCACTCTCGGGTGCGACGACAGTATGTATGTATTGTATTTATGCTTTATGCTGGTGCTGGTGCTTGGGTGAAGTGAAGTGAAGTTGGGTGTAGGTTGAAGCTGAAAAATAAGGAGTTGTTGTTTTTAGCATGCAATGCTGTCATTAGAACTCATTCCTTACTAAATCACAACTCGGACTTGAGTTGAGCTCTCTAACTCCACATCCACATCCACATCCACATCCAAATTCAAACTTAAATCCAGCTCCTTTTCCCTCTTTCTCTTGAGAGAGTCCACAGTTCACAGTCCACACTCTAAGTTTACACACACAGGCAGTGGCAGTGGGTTTTTTTTTCTTATTTATTTTTTATTCATTCCACTCATCAGACTGGATAAATATACCCAATTCCCTTCCTTGTTTATGTAAATAGCCCATGATATATATCTAACATACATATGCATTTCTGTCCATTCAATATTACAGAACAGCCTGTACATACAAAGTACAAAGTCACATGATTCACCGAGTCGTTGAAGCAATGACAAAAGTAAGTGGACACGTACCAATACAGTTTACCATAACGACACGTAAACGTCCAGTAAATGATGCTCTGACTCGACAAATCTGAATAGAAAAAAAATCCTCTCTCCATCCGCTTCCCATATTTCTTACCAGTCATTTGGGGGGAAAATACACGTCTTTCCTCCTCCCCCCCCCATCGCCATTCACAATCATCAGTCTGGTTTAGTTCTTCAACTCATTACAATATTCCATCTAAATTTGAGATGTTGAATTTTGGTTCGAGCCAAAAAAAGAAGGAATGTCTGTAATTCTGTATGAATTTTGTACTTGTACTTGTAATTGAAAAGGTAAAGGAAAAGTGAAACCATATTAAAATGTTCATGTAGATTCTAAAATACAGATATGTGTGCTATCACACGTTCCTGAGGATAGAGCACAAAATACAATACAATGCACAATAGAATGAAGGGAGATTTGGGAAGGTAATGTTGCCAGTTGCGAGTGAAGACATGGAGTTGTGTAATTAAATCCAAAGTATATGGTATGAAGTGAAGGAGCGTTCAAAAGTGGCAAGTGTGCATTTGCATTTGGATAAAATGGGATATGGGAGTTGTATTTGTGGTGTAAATTCAACTTGTTCTCCATTCTGTTGCTGTGTTTTCGAGTGTGTGCATGTAATGGCTTTTATGGAAAATTGAGAAGTTGGTTTGAGTGTTTCTATGTGTACAATGTACATATGTATGTGTGTTTGTGTGTTTGCGGAATTTTCTTTTGCATATTGTACAACACCAAACCAGAGAACATAACGTAACAGAACAGAACAGAGCACGTCTGTCATCGAGACTGTCTGTCAAGCAAAGCCAAGCCAAATTCAAGTCAAGTCAAGGCTGAGGACGGAGGTTTAAAAAGACCAAGACTTTGTACTTTTGACTTTTGTATGGAGGAACATGAACTGGCGAGAGAGAGTATAGATTTTATATGTAATTTGGTACGGCAAATGAGGCAGTATGGGATTTGACTTGAAATGAAATGGAAATGAGAGTTGACTGCCTCTTTCGTTGGTTGGTTCGGTTTTGGTGTTTGGTTTTAGTTGCTCATGGATGAAACAGAAGTGCAGAATGAATGAGAAAGATGAGGACGTGAGGAGACATGGACTTTGAGGGAAATGAGAGTGAAAGGGAGAGAGAGAGAGAGAGAGAGACTGACTCTGTGATGGAATGAAAATGAATGAGAGAGAATGGGAAGCTGATTAAAACTGGACCAACTCGTTTTATTTAAATCATCATGGTTACGGAAGTAGTATCTGCTGTAGTCGTCGTCATTGCACACCACTGTAGTAGACTCATCTGTAGATCATCTGTATCCCTACTGTACAAGTCTATATGCATAATATTCATGTAATAATATATATATTATATATATATATATATATATTTAATCATATTTCACACTCAACTCAGAACTCTCATATACAATATATCTAATGATAATATTAGTAGTACATAATATAGTATGGTTTTTCCGTTTTGTTTTGTTTTCCTTTGTTTTGTTTGTAGTCATAATATGATTTCAGAGTCAAATTACGTCATAATATATGAATATGAATCCTTTGGTTTGGTATAGCTGCTCCTCCTTTTGTATATTCGGTTTGTAGTTTTAGTAGTTCTTCATATTGAAATTGAACAACAATAAATAAAAATCTTGGGAAGAGACAGAGAAAGAGGGAGAGAAACGACAGAAGTCTGTCTCTCACTCCTCCTGTTTTTCATGTCATTGGACTCTCCTCGCCATACTGTTCAAGTCGTTTTCTTCTTCTTCTTTGTCTGGCACTTTGCACTTTCAAAAAATCACCTGTCGAGAGTGCCGAGTCGGGTTTCTCTTTGACTTTGAAAGTTCACTTTTATACACAGTTTTTTGTTCTCTTGTACTCCCAATCACTTGTTTATTTATTTGTCTTCCTTGTTGGTTCGTTCGTTCGTTGGATAGGGATTTGGGATTATCTTGGCCATATCTTGTCTAGGGGGGAAAGGATTAGCCAACGTTCATGATAACAACAACAAGAGAAAAACTCACTCACTCACTTTTTGAACGGTCCATAATACCAAGTACCTCTCGTATCTTTTGGACACACATTAAACTAATCACCAAAGTGGAATTACGGCAAGTTGGAATTGGAAGAGAGGAAGAGACTTTATATGATGTGAAATGCGGGGACGAGGAAGCTCGATGAAAATGATATTTGTTTTGTATATATATGTATTCCTACATATACATGGAGGAAGGAAAGCTTTTGGCTGATCGTCGATCGTCGTTCGTCGTTCAGCGTTCATTCCATTTTCAGTCCCATTCCGTTCCGTTTTCTATCCCAATCTTCAGTCCCACCTGAAACCCAAATACAAATACACACTCACATAAAGAAATATCCACTTAAAGCTACAATCCAGAGTATACATTTAATACATACACTTATATCGTAGATTGTATGTAAAGAGTGATGAGAAAATGTAGAGGGAAATATTGCTGGAAGGAATGAGAATCGAGATCAGAATTGGACGGGTTCTGGATAGACAAGACAAAGACAAAAAAAACATAGAGAGGCAGAGAGAGAGAGACTATGAAATTGTGCACTGTACAGTCTACAGATATGCTGTTTCTTCTTTCTCTTTCTGGTTCTGGGATGGAGCACTAAAGTTGGGAATTCTTTGGACAAATTGCCTTTGAACTCGGGAGAACTCGTTCTCAAGGGGAAGAAATGATGGAAGGATGGCGGGAGGGAGACAGAGAAAGTTTTTCCAGAGCATAACACAAATAGAAATTGGAAACAGAGAACACAGAAAGAGAAAGAGAGAAAGAGAAAATGTGCATTGCACATCCCCGCTTAAATATGACTGCTTGTTGTGTTGTCCTTGTCCTTTTACACTGTGCATTGTACTGAAGTTAGGACTTCTCCAGAGGCGACAGATAACTAATAACTTGTAGCTCCGTCGTCGTTCTCGTCTACTTGGAGAAAATACGGACCGAGACTAGGAGAGAGTGAGAGAGAGAAAGAGAGAGAGAGTTTGTGTACTGGTGCATTTATGGCTTGTTTGTCAATGTGGAGTGTTTGCTTGGAGGTTGGAGGTGGAACAAAGTACACTCACTCTCCCGACTATGCACAAATTATCTGAATGGTGACTGGAGAATGGAGGAGAAAGCGAGAGAAAGAGAGAGAGAGAGAGAGAGAATAATGGTTTGTGGGTTGTGAAGGGATTGGCATTAGGATTTTATATGCATAGTTACATTATTATTATGTATGGTATATGAAGTCGTGGGAGCTGAACGAACTGATTTGAGGATTAGGTATTTGGGTTGGTCGGTTGAGGGAAATAGGTAATGGGAAATCAAATGATTTAGCCGAGGATCAGATAATGATTAGAATTGTCTAGACACACTTGTGTGTCTTTCAATGGATGGAGAGGATCCAAGAGAATGGGCAGGTGGGAGGTGGAAAAGTCGGCTCCGTGTGTGAAGGTGATTTCAAGCTTTCTCTCTCCCTCTCCGTCTCTCCTCTTCTCATTTCTCTCGTACCTTTTGGGGTTCTCCCTTGCAGTCTCAGTGTGTTCGTGTGTTGAAGGGAAAAAGTGGTTTTCATCACGTAATCATCAGTTGGGATATAGAGTGTGAGTATACTGGGAGAGAATGGGGAGTATTCCTATTTGTATTACAACGTAGAAGCTGGAGAACTGAAGAGAGAGAGAAAGTGAGTGAAATGAGAAAGCCATTTACATCAAAGGGATGATGAGAGAAGAGAAGAACCCTGAAAATATTTATGGGCGAACTAATCACCAGCGATCGATATAACCTGACTATCTATATCACTGTATGTGTTTGTGTGTGTTCGACAGACTACAGGCTCCGGGTTCTTTCTGTATTATTTCCGAGAGCCCGAATGTTGGTCCTCTTTTTCCCTTCCTACGTAGATTTTGGGTGAGAGGAGAAGAGAAGGGAATGGAAGAAAGAAGAGACAGAAAATAGAAAAGGAGTTTCTTTCTTGCGTTCCCTCCATAATGATCCATCAATCCATTTTGTAGGTCGAGACAAAAAAAAATTCAGGACTTTGGGTCTTCTTGCTTTGGGTTTTCCTTCAATAGTTGAGGCGGATTTTTAGATGGATGGGGAGATGCAATACCAGACTTTCTCTCTCTCTCTCTCTCTCTCTCTCTCGCACTCTCTATGCTATGCTCACGCTTATTCCCTTATTCCAGGGCTAAAGGTGGAGGATATAGGGGAATTGGAGTCAGGCCAAATCATTTCCATCCGAGTCTGTAGAACTCTCAAGTAGTTTTCAGATGGGGAGAAGGAAAAGGAGGAAAAGCGAGAGAGGACCAAGAGCAAGACGAGAACGACGGAGCGACGACGAGAACCGAGTCTTTCAATGTGTGAGGAGGAAAGCGAGAAAAAGTGAGGAAGAGTGAAAGCGAGCGAGGGAAAGAAAGAGAAAGGGAAAAAGAAAAAGAGAAACCTAACCTTAAAGGGAAAAAAATCAACCATAGAATGACATTTGAATCCTAGATATATAGTCTCTCTCTCTCACTCTGTCTGTATGTGTGTGAAGGGAAAAGAAAGTTGGCTATCGAAGAGTTTTTGCGTATGTTTGGAACATTCGAGGAGAGGAAGATCAAGTTTTTAGGGCATAAATACGGAGGAGAGAAGGGAGAAGGTACGGAAAAGTAAAAGTAGGGAAAGAAGAGAGCGAGAAAAGAAGGGAGCAGCCCCGCTCAGACTACCAAGGTATTGAAAAGTTCACATCTCTAAACTTTCTACAGTGTGACACGATGAAGTCGGTGTTGGGCGCCCAATTCCCTCCTGAATTATCCTTTACCTCTATCTCTTCTTTTCTTCTCTCTTCGCTCGCTCGCTCTCTCTCTCCCTCGTTCCTCTCCTTCGTCTTCGTCTTCATCTTACTCTTCCTCATACTCAACACACAGTACACACATACACACACGCATCTGAATAGTCAACTAAAATGTGACGTGAATAAAGCATCTCGTGTATACTTTATACTTTATATTATGGTGTGCTCCTCATATTAAACTTCCCACCCATCCTCTCACTTTCTCTGTCTCCTCTTTCTCTCTTCCTCTCGATTCCACAATCTTTTTTTTCTCGTTGCTCTCGGTTGCTGCTTGCAAAACTCCGCCTACTACAACTAAGCCAGGGTAAAACTAGATGAATTATCACTTGACGAGCTTTCACTTACTTTCTCTCGCTCGAGTTGTTAATCCTGGAAAGTTGTTGGTGGGCCGCCGTTTTCCTTCTTTCTCCGTTCAAGAGCTCGAGCGTGGGCTTTCCTATATGAAGATGCAAGAGTTTTTGATGGGCCAAAGAGAAAAGTTTCGTTCATCTCCCTTTCCCCCCTTCTCTCTCTCTCTCTCTCCTTTACTTCCTTGCTTGCTTGCTTGGAGAGAGTGAGTCTGTCGACTGTAGACTGAAGCTGGAGTCTCAAGTTGGAGTTGAGTTGGAGTGAGAAAACGCGGGGTCGCTTATCTATGGTACATTTGTACCATACGATATATCAGTGTATATCTCCGTATAGATATGTTGTATATGTGTATATATATAGTTTTTTGTCTGTCGCTTTCTCTTTGATACGAGGAAAACGTACGTACGAACGAACGAAGGTATGGAGAGAACACTTTAATTTTAAACATCAGTTCCACAGTAGCCCTCTTGATAGCCTTCATCAGGAGAGTCTCGTGCTCCTGCCGTAATCCTCGCACCTGCACCCGATTTATTCTTATTGAAAACCCCACTCAACACTCCGTTACTTCCAGGCACATAGTAACTGTTGTCACTGTACACCTACAAATCACACACATTCAACAAATCCCACACATGTAATGAACATTTCTTGACATTTTTTTTCTCTTTATATCACTAATTGGAGAACTCTTCTCTCAACTCTCAACTCTCAACTTCCCCACCAAAACATAAAAGTAAAAATAAAAAATAAAGATAAAGCAAATCAAATATTCGGTATTCCCCCAATCAGATACAGATACAGCTAATATATATATGATAATAATAATAATAGGTAATAAAACAAAAGGTAAGAGACTCACACTATTTTCATGAATGATGGGCAATCCATAGTCAGGAGGGTAACTATCACTGTTGTAGCCCAAATTCCGAGTTCCAAACTCCCAGTTCAGCTCTATGCTGTTGTTTTCCTCAATGCCCGTTTCCTGCACAAAATATATACAAAGTACAAAATATTCAGAGGCCATTCACTTGTATTTGTTATTTGTATTGTACACAAACAAACAAACAAACAACAACACTACACATACATATTCAAGCCTACTTTCTCTCTTTCTTTCTCTCTCATTGCACCTCATCCATCATGGCCAACATTTCCTAGTCCCAAACCAATCCTTTCACTACCCAAGCTATTTCTCTATTTCTCTACTCCTTCTCTCTATAGACTTTCTACTCGACTTTACTTTACTTCAGACACAATCCTCCCAACAACATTCAAACAACACATGTATACAAAATCCAAAATCCAGAATACAAAATACAAAATACAAAACTCCCTATACGATATAGATATAAGTCGTATGCAAGTCCTTTTCCTTTTCCTCATCTCATTCTCACACTATGTACGATGTACGATACATACATATGTATGACGAGGAATGGAAACAAACGCACTCTCTCTCTCTCTTACTTGCTTGCTTCGTCAACTCAATGAAAGTAAAAGGCGACGGCGTATATGTATAAATACAAAGACATGGAAGCATAAGGAGGTTTTGGCACAAATGTTTACCCAGCACTCTGTGCACACGCACATGGAAATTTATCAAGTGCGACCGCATACGACTCCCATAGGATTTCATTTTATAATATTCATACACACACACATACACACGCACACACACACTCACAAACACACACACTTTCATATTAGTTCACTAATGCTACATAACAAATACAAATACTCACACAACTACCCACTATAAACTAAACATTATCTTTAATGTCAGCATGTGCATGTGTGTGTGCGTGTGTGTGTGTGTTTGTGTGTGCGTATAAGAGTGAGTAGTCAATGCAAACGTTTTACCATTCAACGTTTGAATTGCAAAGGAATTCGGAATTCTCCGTTGTACATTTGGAAATATCGTATGTACATACACATACAAACACACACACACACATGCACACTTGAGGACATGGATAAATCTGGGATATCTAAGGCTGGGAAAACATATTCATTTATGACTCGCCTACACCATGTTAGATACACTTTGAGATAGAGCAGGACTACGCGGAGACTCGACGGCAGATTGAGAAATATAAATTATCTTGAGCTCATGATTCTCATACAACACAAAATAAAATTAGAGACAGAGGGAGAAAGGAAAGGAGGAAGGAAAAAAAATTAAAGAATGTAGAGTATTTTGAGAATAGGCAGCTGTATGAGGAAAAAATAAAAATAATTCAAAGTGTGTGAAGAGAGAGAGAGAGAGAGAGAGAGAGATGAAGGAGGAGAATAAATAGAGAGCGAGTGAGAGAGAGAGAGAGAGAGAGAGAGAGAGAGAGAGAGAGAGAGAGAGAAAAAAATGGAGGGACGAACCTGGTATGTGCCGCTATTGTTCGTCTCAAGAATGAGATCGGGATTATCAGTCGAGTCAATTTTCGCTTTGAATCCGTTGGCAACCAAAGAGCCAGGATTAATTTCATAGTTGAGCCGTGGGGGTTTGACTGGAGTAGAGGTGGCGAGGATTTCAGGGGTTTTGGACTCTTTTCTTCGACTCCGACTCCTCCGACATAGTGCAAAAATAGTAGCGGTGAGAATCACGAGGAAGATTCCAAAGAGACCGAGAGAGATGAGGACGATGTGTGTCGTCTCCAAGGATGGGAAGGGAGCGGCTGGAAGGATCTCAAGAGTAAAATTGGCTTCAATGAACCCTGCTGGATTCTCCACCACGCAATAAAAATCACCTGAGTCTTTCTCTAGGGCGTTCGTTAGTGAGAGAACACTTCGCATTCCATCCTGAAACACACAGAAATAGACCAAAGGCACACACAATATAGATATAGATATAGAACGACATAGACATAGACAACGACAGACATAGACGACGGAGAGAGAGAGAGAATGCACATGAACAAAAAAAACTTATTTCATTACCACTCATTTTACCCGATCCTAAATGAAAATTCTCTCTCTGTGATTTATATAAAGTCAACTCATCCTTACAGGAGGAGGACGGAGGAGGGAGGAGGAGGAGGAGGACGTGGAAAGACATAAGATAGAAAAGAAGAAGAAGAAGAAAAAGAAAAACGAACCTCATGGATGAGGAACTTCCGATGTGCGCTGATCAATGTATTGTTGACTATTGGCCGTCCATATAAATACCATCTTATGTTAGTTATAGGAATTGACTCAAAGACACACTCGAGTGTCGCATTTTCCCCTTCAAAACCTTTTACGTGACGAGGAGAGTCCAATATTCTCGGGGTACAGGCAAAATCAGAGACAGACAACTCTGCAAATCGCCGACCTGTAAACACACACACACACACAGACACAAAAGTTATCAAATCTTCATGTACATTTTCTTTTTATTTTATTTTTCATGGCAACTCGGAAACATACACATAAATCGTATGATAGTACAAACGAGGGGGAAAAAGAAAGAATACGTAACAGGTAACCAAATACATACAAAGCAAAAGAAGAAGAAGAAGAAGAAGAAGAAGAAAAAAAAGAAGAGGAAGAAAAAAGTGAGTTGTGACTCAATAAAAAATACACAGGTCAATACACAGGTTTTTCTTCTTCTTTTTCTTTTTTCAAAATCTGAATTGGAATGGAAAGGGAAAAAAAGGGGAAAAAGAAGACTGACGTGCTAATCTAGCTGGCGTATGACATTCTGGTGAAATAGGATGTGGGATGTTTCGTCTCTCGATCCATAGTTTGAGGTCTCGTAGTCGACAGTCACATTCCCATGGGTTACCATGTAATTCGACTCCATGCAACTGGGCCAAAGATTTTACCTTTAACATCAAAAACACACACACACATAAAAAAAACTCTCAATACATAGAAAATACGTGTACATGTACATACATGTTCAAATACATACACAATCGAGATTTCACCTTTGATTTTCATTCAGAACAGAACAGTGAACATTTTCCTTTCCCCTTTTCTTTCTCTCCCTCTTTCCCTTCTTCTTCTTCTTCCTCATTCTTCGTCTCTTTCTCTCCCTTCTTTACAGTGGAAGAAAAAGTTTTTTCTTATGGAAACTCAAACCCATTCAAAAAAGAGAAAGAGAAGCACGACGAAGATGGAAGAAGAAGACGAAGAAGAAGAAGAAGAAGGCAAAAGACTTTCACAAGCGATATTCTTCGCCTCATCTAACAAGTCGACATCATTTCAACCAATTCATTCTCATCCATAGCTCCATTCTCTGTACAGATAATGTCTGCACACTCCCCGCTACAATGAATGTAACAAAGGTAACTCTCTCTTTCTATTTCTCTTTCTCATCTTTTACATATTAATGAGAAGTGAAAATTCCATGTACTTAATATTCATTATCATATAGATTGCAATGAAACGTTCTCAGATTCAAAATTTTCCTCGTCGTCGACACAAACTTGTGTGCACAAAATACACACATTGCGAGAGAGAGAGAGAGTTACAGTCAAATGATGAAAGAGAAAATGCTCATGTTCATGTTCTGCATAGTCATATTGTCATAAGCCTAAAGCTTTTGATGACTCTTACGCTTCGAAATGATAGGGAAATGCGTCTGTGTCTTTGTCTGTTGGAGTTGGAGTTGGAGTTGATGGGAAATGATTAATACAACATCCACTACTACAGTTTGTATCTGTATCTGTAGTTGTGCCAACCAACCAACCAACCAACCAACCAACCAACCAACCAGCCGACGAATGAACTATACATAGTACTAAATATCTGATGGAATGATGTGGATAGAGAAAATTACCGTCGCACTGGAGAGAACGCTCAGTTGATTGGAATTGATCTTCAAGGATTCGAGGAGTTGAAGATGAGTGAAAGCAAAATCATGGATGGTGACGAGTTGACAGCGAGACAAGTCCAACTTCACCAATTGAGGGACAAATTCAAATGCGCCACTTTTCAGTTGAACGATCGGGTTTCCCGCCAGATACAACTCTCTGTACATAGAAATAGAAATACATTCACACATTATTACATTATACACATACATATACATATAGGTATATATGGAATATGGATATACCCATAAAGGACACACACAAATAGGAAAATACTTGGGATGGTACATAAATTGGTATACATATATGTATATACATTGATCAAATTAAGTAATGGGCCAACAGTCATGTTTCATGGTAGCGGTTTCTAGTCAAGGTGCGGCTCGTCTAATGATTCATTCTGCCAACAGAATGTCAGCGCTCCCATGTTTTCATGTAATGATTCTTCTCTCTCTATACATCTATATGTATATAGATATCCTCTCTCCACAATACCTTTTACAATACATTTCCTTTTATATTTTATTCTCTTTCTCATTTCTCTCTCTTTTCTCTTTTCTCTTTTCTCTTTCTCTCACTTCTCTTCTTCTCCTTTCAAAGTCAATACTCGACGAATTTCCCAGACACAGAGTCACATAATTTTCAGTTTATTACACTCCCGCATATCCTCACACATTGCACATACCATACCATACAAACAAACACATGGAGTTGTAAGTCCGTTCCATTACGTTTACGTATCAACAAAACTCCCGATCAAACTATACCAATATCAACAGACATCGCAGTCTAATATGCGAACATAAAATGTCTACATACGTACATACGTTCCCTGGTACAATTTATCTAACAAAGTTTTATACAAGTTACCTAATATTTATGCACGTCGGAGCCTTTCCGATCCCTACAAACTACAAACATACCTACATTTATACATCTATAGTCTATAGTGCTGATATATTATGTACGCTGGGAAAACTGAAAAGGAAAAGGAATGATGAATGTTACAACTTTGTGTGTGTGTGTGTGTAAAACATTGGTAGTTTAAAATATAGTGATCGGAAGAGATAGTCTGGAACTTCAAGTCTAACTTTGAATCTGAGAGAGTCTGACTGAAAATGGGGGGGAACGAGTGTGTTTTTTGGGGGTGAGAAAACTCGTGTCTCTGTATGTTCTAGAAACTGGAACTGAATATGTCAGTTCCAAATGTATGAGTGGACTATATGTAGAAGAATTGTTTGAGGGAGGGAGATCTAACCTGAGAAATGGTGTATGCTTGAGGGCAAGCGTTGGAACTCCAGTCAGAAGATTATCACTGAGATCAATTTCAACAAGGTTGATCAGCTGACTGAATGCTCCCTGGTCAATTTGACTAGAACGCAAATCAAAAGACAACAAACACAATGTTAAATTAGTTTATTATAAAAATCAAATTAGTTTACCGTCCTTGGTTATTATCAATTGATATTTCAAAGTACATATGAGTTATTGGATTGGGATTTGGAATGATACCATAATAATGGTGTAAATTTGAGTACGGATGTTCATATACCTTAAAAGGGATTCGCGGACATGGATTCTTTGAAGATTCAAAAGACCAGCCCTTTGGAAGGCTTCTCGAGGTAGGATGCGTAATTTGTTGCTGGATAGGTCGAGGACTTGTGTTTCAGGGTCGATACCATCCGGGAGCGTGTTCAAATTCTGGTTCCGGCACTCCACCTTCACACCCCACACACACACACACATAGTCAATAATACAACAGCTTAATATCACACAGTCAAAACATCCTACTTCATAAAACTTCATACATATATCTTACTAAATACAACCCACACAGTGCAAAATGCACACTGAACGACTGAACACGGTATATATCGTACATATCATTTCATTTATAATTACTTTGAATGCAACACACGACCTCACCATATAAAATATATCTGTGTAAGTGTGCAGTACATACAAAGTGCAGTCTGAATTCTCAATGGTAATGCTCTCGATCCTGAATAGTCTGACAAATTATAAAATTTTCTCTCTTTCATTTAAGCCCTATACAACTACAACCGAGTTCACACATAGTCCCAAAGTCATGAGTAAATGAGAACCCTGTTTTTATTTATATGTAGATGTAGAGTGGTGGTGTGCAGTTTCATAATTCTTACTTTACTTTAGACTTGGTTTTGGTTTACTTAGACATTTCCACTCTTTCTCCTTCTCTCCTCGTTTGCATTTCTATGTGTAAGAGCTATCATTCTTTTATGTTCTTTTCCCCTCAAAAAAGCTAAAACTAAAGAAAAAAAAACTTCCACTTGATACTGTTCAGGTTAAAAATTAAACATGTGTGTGTGCTTGTGCTTGCATAGGCGCGAGTAAGTTGAACTGTTTAGTGAGCTCAATCTCAAGCTATACAGCTCAAGCCGAGTTGTAAAAAGCAAAGAGTGTGTGTACTTACTCAATCATTATCTTTACATCATTTCCGTAGATTCCCTCTAGATTTTCCCCGTTTCTCTCTCTCTCTCTCATATTATGCATGAGCTACCAGCTAATGAGCATGAAAATTCTAGCCAGCAAACACGGTTCACTACATTTTACTCCGATTGCCAACTTATTGTAAATATCCCTCATTTACTCACTAAACTCTCTTATGGAAATTACAAATGCACTCAACTCAATCAACTGAATACACATGTACAAACAGACATGTGAACTGTTTTGGTATTTTGCAGGAGAAGGATTTCCTTTAATTGAAATTCCAAATTGAACGTCATAAAAGAGAGACATTTAAAACTGACATTTACTAGGTGAAACTCAAAACCTTGACTACTCTCAAAAACTTGACTCGAAAACTCTAAAACGGCTACATTTGAATTTAAGGGGAGGAAAATGAACCAAAAATAAATCAAATGTACCTATACGTAAAATGGTTTCAAATTCAAATGTTGTAGTTGAATGAGGGTTTTTTTGAGAGAGTGTTGTAAACTGTAAACTATATATATCGAGATTTGATGTATGTATATTTTGTTGCCTGTATTTACTACTACTATGTACTATGTACAGAAAAACAAATACAAATATAGCTGGAGATGGAGAATGGAAATGTTGGGGAGACTCACGCTCTGTTTTCCTCCACGCCATTTACAGACACAAGTGAATGGACAAGCTTCTAACAGGAGGAGTTGGTAATTAAAGAGTAAAATCCCAAGGAAGACTCTTAGTAAGAGACCGAATCCTGGTAAACCATTCATGTTCAGTTTTTAGCATCCTCTTCTTGTTCTTGTTCTATTCCCTATTTGTAGTTGTAGTTGTTCTTGTTCTTGTTGTGTACACTCCATGCTCCAGGCTCTCCAATCCTTTTTACTTTTTCACATCACTTTGTCCCAGGAATGGTTCTCACACGGTTCTTCTCAGGTTCATCCTGGATGTGGATATGACGTTGCAATTGTATACACAACCCCGAGATTCTTCCCTTGACAATAATTATCTGTATTACAGGTGAGAACTGCATGCAGTCCTTTTTTTCTATTGTATTATTATTATTATATTTTCTTAATCATTCACTAATGTACATACGTTTCGCCTGTGTATTCCAAACAAAAAATATGTATATAAATCTCCAAAAGAGAATTTGAATAAATTTCAATCACTCAGTCACATTCTTAGTTGCCACGTGTGATGTGAAGTGTTTGGATCAATTGAAAATGGATGCTGATTAGGAAGTGGAAGATGACGATGGAATATTGAAGATTGAAATTGTATATTTTAAATTATGAGGGAGAGACTGGGAGTGTATAGTGAGCACACTGAAAATTCAAATTCCTAAATCCAAAATCCCGAATGCAAAAGCCAGAGGAAATTGGTGAGTGTTGGCGAAGGAAAAAGAGGAATAGTATAAGAACAGCAACAAATGTGTACGTGTATGTATCTCGGGCTGCGTGTTAAATCTCAAGGGGAGTCATTTCGAATGTGACCACATGAAACGCTACAATCTATTTACTATGCATGCAAATAGGGAGTAAACGCTCACTCACAACAAACACACAGCACAATGTAGCACAACACAGCACAACACTGCACACTCCACTATACGATACGATACGATACAACTTGTCTTCTTCTAATACTTCTTCTTCGTCTCCTTCGTCTTCTTTATTCACGGACGCAAACTTGCATAAACACTCCAAAACTCGTACACATCGTGGAGATGGAAAACTTTACATATATTTTTCCCATATAGACACATTCAAATCCGATAAACATTCACGTTCACGTCCTCGTCCACGTTCACGTTCACTTTTGCATTCAAAGTGTAGAGATTTCCAAACACACATCAACTTTTCTTCTTCGTTGCAGAGTTTTTGAACAACTTACACTGCAGACACACACAGACACTCACTCACTCTCTGTCTGTCTGTCTGTCTGTCTGTCTGTCTCTCTCTCTCTCTCTCTGTTTCTCCAAAGGTCCAAACTTTGTGCCACGTGTTTCAACTCCCTGGCTGATAGACCAAAGGAAAAAAAAGATTTCTCTCTCTCTCTCTCTCTGTCTCTGTGTCACTCCTTTGGATGGACAAGACAAATTTTTACGATTAGAAAATGATCTGCAGGAATGTCTTTCTTAGAGTTCTTACACACGGGGAACTACACACGGATTTTTTTTATCTAGCCAATAATGGTCAATTTTTTTCCGACTCTCTCCAAGGAGGAGACCACTTGTCACTCTTTGGACAGATAATAGGACACAGAACGAGCGAGGAGCGAGCGAGTGAGAGTGAATCCAAAAGTGATAGTGATTGTACAGATTCAACTCAAGTTTGAGTCCAAGGAGATTATTTTTTCTTCGCCTTCTTCTTTTTGGTTCTCACTCTGTCTTAACTTACATAACAGTTGATTTTCATCACTAGATCAAAGCGTAGAAGGTCACTAAAATTTTATACGACGACTTTCCTCTCTCTCTCTCTTTTTCTCATCCTCCCCTTTTTTGTATGTGTGGCAGGATTTGTAGCGGCCGTACGGAAAAAATCGTCATCATCATCATCATCTCGTTTTGCCGTTCTCTCTCTCTCTCTCTCACTCGTTTTGGTTTTCGTTCCCGTGGCCGTTTTCGTTTGGTTTTCCTATAGTCGTGATAAAGTTGGGGGAGAGAATGAGATGAGTAAAAGACTCAGATGAGACTGGGATGGAGCACCAAAGCACTTTTATTCGAATTTCCCTTTAGTCGGAATGAAGATGAAGGAAGAGCTAAGGAAACATTGAGAGAACACTTGCACTTCATGATAATATCCCACGATCCCTCCGTTCACACACTCTTCAATTTACGGCCACACATTCTCAAGTCAAGTCAAACGTGAATTTTTCATCACCATTTCCCTCCGTCCCTTTTCCGTTCTTCTTTCCTATTCATTGCAAAAACTCTCGTGTGTTGACACTTTATACGACTAGGAATAGGAAAGGTTGGTTAGTTGGTTGGTTGGTTGGTTGGTTGACACAAACGCAAACACTCTCGTTGTTTTCTTCTTGAGAATCTACCTACACAGAGTACACACAGAGAGAGATAAACTATTAAATTCCTCGTTTTAGTATCACGAAAGATCTCAGATTATCTTCAAATTATTTATTTACAATGTCACAAAGTCATTCCACACTAATATGAACAAGATTTCCTCTCGAGTCTCACAATGAACACAGAACAGACACACGTTTTTCCTTTACGTTTTCCATTCACATTACATTCACATTACATTACACACTGCATCATCGTCGTGTTCCTCGTGTTCTTTTAATAGTTTTTCATTGCCTGCGTTTCTCGTGGGAGAATCCTTTTTCCTTTAGAAACTCACCAAATTCAATTGTAAATCTCAATTTGTGTATGTTGAATCGAGTGGAGTCTTATTTTCATTTATAGATCGTAATTCGTAACAACAATAATAATAATACAATATAATTTAGTATATTTTCACAGGGAGATAGAGAATGGGAAAGTTAGAGGTTTTTATGATTATTTTTATTCGTCTTCTTCTGCTCACAATTCACAACTACTGCTCACAATTCACTTCTCAAGGAGTTGAGTTGAGTAAGAGATGAGAAACTCTTGAGTTTGTTGTACTTGTAGGTACAAACACAAACGAAGGACACACAAACCAATGTAGGATTTGACAAGGAAATTTTTTTTATTCCAGTGGCCCTATAGCGTATAATTAGAAATGAATGTGCGAGAAGGAATGAGAAGGAACGAATGAACGAATGAACGAACGAACGACGTTCAAAGAGAGAACAGAAAACAGAGTTCTGTCTTTCATGAGAGGGGATTCAGAAATGGCATGGTCTGATATTTTTGGAGCCGTTCCTTCAGGCCGCGAGTCGAGTGAAGGAAAGAGAGAGAGAGAGAGAGAGGGAGAAAGAGAGAGAATACAGAATACAGACGCACAAAGCTTGAAACCTTCATAGAGTTTTGGTATATCCCTGCAGTTGTGTAGTGTGTAGACAAGTTGGAGAGCTCCAGCTGTATGCATCCACATACTCAGCCCTTTTATTCGTTATGTAGCATGTAACTCATACATATACGGCATTCCATATTCCCATCGTATAAAACATTCTTCTTTCCTCTCCGTATCCACATACATACAGCCGAGACCTCCGATACATATCACTGATATCACACACAAGAGTCAGAGCTCTATTCTAGGGGAGGGTGGGGCACACAGCACTGCACAACTTCAATTCCTTCTTCCATACAAAATAAAATATACAAATCCAAACGGCATAGTATGTAGTACATCATACATAGTACGTACATACTACATCACCAACCTTTTTTTCCTCCACTCAATGTGATACATTCACAGTATTCACACTCACACAGACTTTTTCAATTTCTCTCAAATACGTAATTCATTCATATTTTTATTACTTCAGTTTTCAATATTGCAATGCATTTCCCCCCAGTCAACAGTCAATGTTTTTCTTGTGCATGAGACATGAAAACTGCTACTGTTCATCGTGGATTTGAAATCTCCTTTTACTGCATAATAAAAGACACTTTGCACAGAGAGACAGAGACAGACAATGCAAAGAAATGGTGTGAAAGTTTTCCAGGACAATACTTAAACCTTTCCTATTCCTATTGTGATTGTAGGTACATGAGTGCATGTGCATATATAAGATACATATGTGGTATTTCAATTATTGTGGTTAGTGCTAATGACCGATGTCTTCACACAATAATTTTTTTAAAACCTAAACCAGTTCAAATGAGCCAGAACTATGCACAAATTTGTACATTTTTAGTAGGAAAATGGTTGAATTAATATGCAGTGTGTCTGTCTGTAGTTGTGTATCTGCTACGGATATGGGAAGAACTTGAGAGGACTCCCGAGTATTTTGACGTCCTTACCCGCCATTACCTTCCCTCTACACTGTGCACGGTACACATGACACAGTCAATCATGGATGGTAGAGACCTGGGGAGAGAAAAGGATGGCGAGCATGCGACTTCCATCTCCATATAAATAATCATCCATAGTCAGTCACTTGTGTATTTATATTTATATGTGATGTGCAGTGCACACTTTGACTACGGTCGTTCGTAGTCCTATTGCCACATTTGTTGCAACTACTTGAGTGACTCTGTTGGAAAATATAAAATATGCTCCTTCATCATTCTTCAAATATCCATTTTAGGATTGTCTTGCATACATGTACGACAGAATATGCATAGATATAAAAAGAAGTCCGTCGGATATTCATATTCGTACAATGTGGATTCCACACTCATACACACACACACACAGTCGACAGTCTATGGATGAATTTATAAATGAATTTTGTTCAACCATTAACCATACTCACCCATAGCCGAGAGGGCTACAAACTATGTTCATATCCATGTAGACAAACTATGCCCACGTGTATGTATATGATAGTAATATATGTATACTCCAACACGACTCACGTTTACATGTTTGGCTTACATGTGCCTTCGCATTCCCTCCAACAAAAAGCGAGAAGAACGGCCCACCTTCATGTTCATGTTCATGTCAGTCCATGCTACATTGAATCGACTGTCTAAATTCTAAATGTGCATATACGATACGATATGAATCCACATGGAGATAGTCAGAAATTTCCCTTTAGTGCATACACGCATACACTTACACACTTACACACTTACACACTTTACTGACTACACACCTGAGTCCTCAGTGTTTTTTTCTCTTTCGTTGACGAGATATGGAAAAATTGACCACTTGATAAGTGTAAACAATAATGCGTGTGACGTGCTCCACTAGTCGAAACTTCGATGTTGGAATTGGAATCCCTTGTCAACTCGACACATGCATTTATGCATATGGAATATGGACGAACACGCACATACTAATTATTATAAAAAAGGAGTCATAACTACGATATATATACATCTGCAGATAGAATTCACAACTTATGACAATAGTCATAAGTTGTGAAAAGACGAGCACACGAGCACACAGCAAATCAATAGAGCACACAATGGACTAAATAATTTTATTATTATGTGTATGTGCGGGTGGTTTTATATGGTGTTTGTAGTGGGAGGATGCAAATTATGGCATGTTGATATCCGCATCCACATCCACACATTTCACACACACACAAACAGAACTGGGAACAGTAAATACAAAACAGAGAATAGTCGCCGAATGAGTGGGAAGAGACGTGAGAAGTGAGAGAGAAAACAATTTAAGGGAAAACTTTAAATTGATTTTCTGCCACAGAGTAGTCGGGACTCGAGAAATAACTTGCCATTCCAACTTTGTCGTTTATATATGGAAGTCATCGAACATGTAATTAATGGGCTGTTATTTAATGAACTTGAGGAAAGAACGAACCAAACGGGGAAAGGAAAAGTAGGTGCCACAATTTCGCCCATCAACATTCTCAACTCTTCGTCTCCCTCTCTCTCTCTCTCTCTCCCAACACTCTCGATACCTTCGTTTCCCTGTGTTTTTGCGTATGTCTCTCTCTCTCGCTCATAATATTTTGTACACAGAGAATTATTATTCGAGCCTTTTCCTCACTCTCTGTCTTTTCCTAGTCTTAGTCTTCGTCTATGTAATTTCCTTTTAGAACTACATTAAGAAGCTCAATTATTATTTGAGTGGATGAGTATTGGCGAATAAAGCTTCTATATTTATATAGTCAAATGGTGGAGAACTCAATGAGCTTTCACTCTTTCTCTCTCTCTCTCTCATGCTGTCTTATCGTGATTGCCTGGTGCAATGGACGAATTTACGCTTACGTTTCCATTTAGACTGCCACACTCCGTCCTTCCTCCTGCTGTTGAATGCAAACAGTTCAAGTGGAAGTGGGAACTATATGCTAAACTAATCGAATATAACATGGTGAATATAATTAGCACCTGGTGCACGTAATTACTGTGAATTTTATAGAAATCGTACTGTTTTCTCTCTCTCTACTCATATGTTCCATGAACAGTGTATGTAGTATGTACTTATGTACAATGTATAGACGATACATGGAATATTCCCTCACTATTGTGTTTCTCCTTACTTACATGTTATGTGTGTGTAGAAGTAGTACCTATGAGTCTTCAACTTTTTTCGCATACATTCAACATTCTAGGAAAGTATGCATAATAAAAGTTTTTAAAGGGAGTCAAAATTGGAGGGTATTATCACATTTAACCTATCTGTCGTTGTCGGTAGTTGTTATATAAAATGGTGAAGGTTACATAACACAGGCGTATACGATAGCAGTAGAATTAGAAGTGTATAGAAATGGCAAAGGGAATGGCATGAGGTTTCAGCTTTAGTTAACAAGACGGAGTAGGATTTGACTTGATGTGGATAATTAAGCGTGCGTTGACTGTTTCATATTTGGAGCTGTTTGACTACTTATTACACTCACTCTCTTTCTGACAAAATGCTCAGATATTTTGTATATTCCGTACGTGAAATTGCCTATATAACTATGAGCCAAAAACTCCCAACTCTCTGCTCGGGCTTGAAAACTGTGAAACCTTCCCCTAGAATGAGAGCTCGAGTTGGAGTTGGAGTTGGAGTTGGAACTGGAACTGGAAGAATCATAGGAATTTTAAATCTGTGAGCACACTGAAAATATTTAGAATTCAAAATTTTGTTATCGTCAGACGTTTTTGGAGTAGAGGTTTTAAGTGTAGAGAGCGCGAGTTAGAGAGAGAGAGAGAGAAAGAGTCTGGCGATTATATGTGTGGAATATTTAACTGTGGACTCTGGAAACTTTGGAGAGAAAGAGAGAGAGAGAGAGGAATTTTATGGTGTTGTTTCTATTGTACGGGGAAGAATGGGGAATAAGCTAGAAAGGTTATATTATTGTGGGGCCATAGTTGTCGTCATTTGGACAGGTGAGTCCAGTATTTATGGTTCACTAGTTCCACGTTATGCGAGGAGAAGAGAGAGAGAGAAAGAAAGAGGTTTGGTTGTTGGTGTGGGGTATTTGATACAGAGAGAGAGAGAGAGAGAGAATAGTGGAGAGTTGGTGTTGTTGGTGTGTGTGGGGTTATGTTATGCTCGAGGTGCTTGTCTCTCAGTCGAATCAAGGGATTTAGAACGTCGTAGGATTTTCATGTAGATTCAAACACACACTTTGTTGGTTTGTTGTTCTTCTTGTAGGCATTAGTCGAGTAGTTGTCGTCGTTGGGTGTTTGTATTTGTATTTCTAATATATGCAGGTCTGTATTTGTATTTGGGTTTGCGTTTGCGTTTGGTCCTTCTATTTGCCATGCCATCTGCAGACGCCCTAACTGGATGTACCGTAGGTGTATGTAGTTGTGGAAATTCTACAGATATACTTATGATGACGATTATTATTATTGTATTAAACTAGTTTGAGAGAATGTTTGTTATGTTGGGGTGAGAGAAGAGAGACAGAGAGAGAGAGAGAGAGGGAAAGAGAAATAGTTTGTATATGTGAGCGTGTGTGTGTATGTTTGGGTCGAAGGATTTGGAACATTTGAAATTTCAGGGCCACGTTGGACACGTAGATTACGTTTAAAGTCCCATTGACTAGTGTTCCTCCAAGTTTGCTCAAGTTTCCCTTGTTTACTCACATTTACACAGTACTCGAGGAAAGCTCGTGCTAAAACATTACGGTGATTTGGAATGCAGACTCGGAGAATGGAGAATTTTCACATGTGAAAACTTTAACTTGGGCCTCGTTCGTTGGTTCGTGGTGAGTGAGTATAGAAACGGGAAAAGAGAAGAAGGAGACGGAGAAATGGAAGACGAGAAAGAAGGAGAGAGAGAGAGAGGCAGAGAGGGAAGTATTAGCAGTATGTAGTTGAATCCTTCGTAACCTGAACAAATGTTCCTCATCGTCGGCGACAAAATCTCGGAAAACTCCTCTAGAACAGATGTGCTCAGCTTAGAGAACTCGGTGCGTGTATGTATATCTCTATGTATGTATATGACATAGGAGAATATCTATATGTATCTCCACGCCTGGAAACGACATGGATTTTTGGACAACACACACTCTTCAGCATCCCCCAGTTCTCTATCCCGTGTGGTACTTCTACTTCTACTTGTGCATGTATATGTGTGACCATTTTCTAGTAGTACTTAGCTGTAAACTATGGCAACAGTCGCATTTTCAAGTCTCCTCTCGCACTCACACAAACGCAGTGGCATTCATACAAGACCCAGGAGTACAGAGAGCAAGGACAGAACGAGACAGAGAGAGAGAGAGAGAGAGAGAGAGAGAGAGAGAGAGAGAAAAGAAGAATTCCTCTTCCACAGAGAGATTGAAAAGTTTCCTATACTTTTCCAACATTTGTCCAATGAGTTGTGTCTCCCTCTCCACCATTCCATAAATCCATCTATTTACAACAAATACAAGTATAGATTATTCTATTTTTTTCCTTCGCCACTCCAAACATAGCACTTTACCCATTTACCATCTACTTCTACACACACACACACACACACTCACATTCATTCTCCATTCCATGATTGTACGATAAATGAGATCACACTTTGTACTCCGTCTCTGTACACACTGTACAAGTATTACTATAATTGCAAGTGTATTTACTTTGGTGTCCCTGATACGAACGAGAGTTTAACCTTTCCCTTGTTGTCTTTCCCTTTAAATAAAATCAATCCCGCTCTCGTCCATCAACAAATAGGAAACATAGCATGAAACAAGAGAAGGACAGAGGATGGGGAAAAAGACAGACAGAGAGACACAGAAAATGGGAGAAAAAAAGGAAAAGGGCGATGATTATGTTATAATACGAGTTGTTAGTTCATATGTATAGTCGATAGTGTTTTGTCTATTTCTCTGTGTTTGTGTCTGTGTATTGTGTAATGTGTATACAAAATATATACAATAACAACACATAACAACATGGAACATTCATCAGACTCCTCTCTGGTGACTCTCTGGTCCTTGGTTTCTGGTTTCTCTCTCACTTCTCCACTCTCTCTCTCTCCTCTCTCGCTCTCTGTGTGCATGTGCAATGCAATATGTGCATGTGCATACACACAACTTGGATTATTGTTGTCCTACTAATTTAGCCAAATTTGAGAACTATGGACTATGAACGAGAAAACGCGGAGGAGTCGAAGTGAATGTGAATATTGTCCGATGATCTATCAGTACTTGACTATAACCTATAACGATAACCACTGCGTGCTCTGTTTCAGCTTTGGTCTAAAATCTAAAAGCTTTTTCTTCACTGTCTCTCTTTCACTTCTTGACTGTCTGTCCTGCTCTTCTGTTCAATGTTCACTGCTCACGATCTCTAATTTCCGTTGCCATCCATTCTATTCATCCATGTTTGGACTCTTTCTTTGTTCCAGTCTGGATTTGAGTGACATGCCGTCCTTTTCCCCCTGCTGCTGATCATCTCTTATTTCTCTCGTCAGTACAGTACAGTACAGTACAGGACAGTGCAGTGCAGAAGGCAGTGCAATTCAGAGCAGGATAGTCAATAGTATAGAGTCATTACACACTGACTCTTCTTCTAGTCTTCTTCAAACCCCCCCTTTTTACAGTGGAAGTGGAACGATATCCTCGGATTTTCTTTTACTTCTTTTTTCTACTCTTACTTTTACGTTTACGTTTATGTACGTACATTTGTATATGCTCATTCTTTTCGTGCTATCTGTAGTCGGTAGTCGGTAGTAAACTTCCATAAGTTTCCCTCAATATAAATCCATCATCATATGTTTTGTATTACTCTGGGGATGAATACACCGAACAATTTTTTTTCCCTCTCTCTCTCTCCGTCTCTCCCCCACTCAAAATCCAGAGATTCCCTACCCAAAACACGGAGGGAATCGTATTGATGCTTGACGGAAGAAGAACCAAAAGTACTTGTAAAGAGAAATTTACCATAGAATTGCAAAACCGAGAGCAAGAGAGTATTATATCGAAATAGAAACTATATGTACAGAGAGTACAGACCGAAATGGAGAAGAGAGAGATGGAGAAAGAGAGAGAGAGAGAGGGGGACAGGTCTGGTGGGGGAGGACTGAAGGAGACTTTTGACAAAGATGAACGGAGACTCAAGCCATGTACATGTCGTAATGGATTGATATCCGGAAGTAGGGAGAAGAGAGAAGTTTTTTGATTTCATGAATTGCTTCTATAGTTCCTCTTTCTTTCTTTCTTTCTTTCTCTCTCCCTGAAAGTTAGTCAAGCGATAAGATCTCTAATGAATGAGAATCATGGGCATGAGATAGAGTGGGATGGATCCCCACTAAACGACTCTTCCCTGTTTACACACGACACAGACTACATACACATATATATATATATATATATGCTTGCTTTCTTTCCCAATCCTTATAAGTATAGAAATACATGTAGATGTTAGATATTAGTTGGTAGTTGGTAGTTGGTGGATGGTAGATGTAAAAGTGTCTGTGTCTCTGTGGGTCTGTAATGAATAAAGAATGTGGAATGTTCGTCAGCGGTGAGTTGGGGTACGGGTAGCCACGATTCCGGATCTAGAATCCCCGACAATGAAACGAGAGAATTTCTCTGTTAGCATTAATTAAAACACCACTTAATGAGCAAGGAGCGTCCACAAAGATTTTCCCTCTGACAGCTACCCATCCGAGACTGTCTTAATGATTGCCTACCTTCTCCATTCACCTTCACAACTTTCTCTCCTCAAGTAGACACTCGAGTGTTCTCGAGAATGAGACAGAGAGAAAGAGAGAGACTCGCTCGCTCACTCTCCGTCCTACATATATTTCTTCTATCCCTTTCTGCATGTTGGAAATGAAGAGAGAGAAAGAGAAAAGATAGAGAGTTGACTTGATTGACGTGCTTCTACTTACTTTCATATCATACCTCTGATTTCTCATGATTTCTAAGTCTTACTTTTTTATTGGCACACATACACACATATATTATATATACACGCGAGACGAGCTCCATTGATTGACATGCACATAAACATTTCTTACCATACAAAATGTAACCTCATGTTTCTGTTTCTACCTATTCCCCGTAAAATAAAGGCTTTCCCCACATTTCTTTCCTATCTTGACACTGTTTCAGTTGCCCATCATTCGTCTCGTTCAGTTTCTTCACGGTAATCTGAAATCCGAACATTTTTGAAGATATACGATAGAAGATGGAAGAGAATCAACAAGGAAAATAATACTTTTTTCATATTCTTCCTATTCATGTGTAAAAAAAAGGAAAAGTTATATAATCTGGTTTTAATTAGATATGTGAAAACGTCAAGGGTTTTTTTTGCCCTTCTCTGTCTTTTGATTTGGGTTTGGAATATCTCACTTTTATTGCATGTTTCTGTAGAAGGTTAAGAGTTGAGAGAGAGAGAGAGACAGAATGAGAAACTGTAGCAGATGAAGATAGAGAGGGAAAAGTTGTTATATGGTCTGATGGCAGGTTGTAAGTTAAGAGGCTGACGAAGAGGTTTTGTATATATATGTGTGTGTGTGTGTGAGTGTGTAAACAGAGGAACGTGACTTGAATATTTCTTTGCGTTGTGGAAATTTAATCTGGGGTTGTGAGATGAAATGGTGGCGGTTGTTGGTGCTGGAAGGAGGAAATTACACATGATAGAGCAGTCAACTTGGAACTTAGTTGCTCTTCTTGTTGCTTACACAGCAAAGGGAAACGCGGAAAAGCACGAGATACAGAGCGAAAAAGAGAGAGAGAGATACAGCAAATAAGAGAGAAACAGAGACAGAAAGAGGATCAAGAAAGAGAGAGAGAGACAAATGAAGGTTTCTGTGCGTCACCACACAGTTTACAATGTTACAACTTTGATTTAGTTTTTGCAAGTAGTCTAATGGGCTACTTAATTGCTACTGAATTAATTACAAACAAGTCGTTTATTCTCATCCAAGTCAGATCAAGAAATCCTCAACCTTTTTCTCGCTCTTCCTCTTTCCTTTTGCCAATTGCCAGCTCCGATTGATTCAACTCAAGTGTACTGATACCCCCCATATTATACATATTTGAACAACTGCGTGTTTGTGTTTATGTGTTTGTGTGTGTGTGTGTGTGTGTGTGTGTGTGTGTGTGTGTGTGAGGAATTTACTTATTTCGTGAACCCTTTTTTATCTTTTAACATGAGGAGAATCTGTCGGTTAGCAAGTTCACATGACCGTGAGAGAGTTGAACTGTACATACTGTACAAAAACGCAGGGAGATACTCACGCTTCTCATCTTTATGAATAATTTCTAAGATATTTTACTATTCCTATTTCTATACTTCATACTTGCTCATATTTCCCTCTGGAATTACCAATATTCCCTAGCTTTGGTGTAATATACAATCTCTCTCTCTCTCTCTCTCTCTCTCTATCTATTAGTACATTAGCTCTACACTCATTTCGTTACTCAGGGGGAGTCCACACTCACACATTGAAAGAAACACGGCTCACTGCAGCATTTTGTCCTGGTTTTATTACCATTTGACAGTGTGTGATGTGTGTGAGACTATAACATGTACATTTATTTCTATGTACCGACAAGTTACAAAACACAGACATATCTGTATGGACTACAAACTACATATTGATATTTGTGTGTCGTGTGTACCTTCAAGACTTGAGAAATAGAGAGAGAGAGAGAGAGAAAGAGAGAGAGAGGTTTTTTGATACTGGGGTTACATGGCGGGTGGGTTTTTTCCTGGGTGAAACGGGTGAGGTCATCAATGTGTGAACTAAATGTAATAATCCCAGTCGGAATGGTCTCGTGAAATTCTCCTCACGTTCTTTCTCTTCTCCTTTTTCGGGCTCAAATAAATCCGACCGATTACCTTTTTGATGAACCAACCTTAGCAATGTAACCATCTCCCCATACCAAAATGTATCTCTCACTCCGTCCCAAACTACTAAAAACTAGAGAGGGAGAGAGAAAGAAAAAAAGAGAGAGAGAAAAGAGAGAAAGATGGGAGCTCACACACGGAAAAATTGACAGGTTGCAATTTAAAAGAGCATTTTCCCTTCTCCAAGCAAAAGTGAAGGGAATAGAAGGAAACTTTTGATATTTTTTTCCCTTCAATTTATTGTCGACTTTACAAAACCAACGGGTTGAATGTCTCTCTGTCTATGTCTTTGTATTTATATTACATACACAGTATAGAGATACACACAGACACACATGACAGCCATATCATACAGATATCCATCTCAAATGTTCAAATGTACACGGGCCAAGTGTAATAGTAGTCGAGGAGTAGAGAAAATCAGTGGTTTCATAACTAGCAACTAGTTTTTTTGTACATACACAGACACACTGTAAAGTTGCCTTGGGTACAAGAAAAGGCTCCCGTGTGTACTCTACTTGATTTCCTCTCTCTCACTCGCTCTCGCTCTTGCTCTCTCTCTTCTCTCTCTCTCTCGTTTGAACGGGAACGGGAACGCACCTAAATACTCAACGTCTTCTTTAACTCTTTCCCCGAAGGATAAGTCAAGTTTTAAGTTAAGTACGTGTGACGATTTGAAATTTTTGACTATTCACTTACTCACGGGCACGACAGTGAGTGAGGAGTGAGAAGGAAGCGAGTGAGAAGTGGGATGAGCAACAAATGAAATCAATGAGAGACTTTCAAGTGCACAGTCCATGAGAATCCAGCACTACCTACATATTACTATATTACATACATACATACATAATACATACATACCTACCGACATAGAATGAAGAAGACGACGACGACAGAACAACATTTCTTGAAATCACAAAGCAAGGAACATTTTCTCAGGACTTCTCTGGGCGAGCTTTGTTGTCAAATATCCATTTGTTGGTTCGTTCCCCGTTCAACTGCCCATGTGACTTCCTTTATGATGAGCTTTGGATTTTTGATGTGATGCGTAATTTTTCTCTTGTGCTTTTGCTCTTATTCAATTCAACTCCATTTAGTTTTCACAAGCACCTTCGACTTCGACGAAGAGGAGTTTAAAGTGTCCGTTCAAGTTTATACAGATACAAATACAGACTGATGATGAGAATGTGCACACTTAATTGTGAGTATCTGTGTAAAGTGTAAAGAACACGAGACAAAGTAATGTATATATTTGATAATATCTAAGAAACATTCAAAATCCAGATCCAGGTCTGTAGCTCACGATTCTAAATAGTTTTTTCCCTTTACAAGTATGTACGAGTACGAGTGCGAGTAACTACGTAAATGCATGAACATACGCGTACTACACGTGCTAGTTTACCTATAGGTGTTCTTATTCTTCTTTCGCTATTGCCACTTAATTTCAATAAGAAGGAGAAGAGGAATCTATATGTATATACATACATTTATTTCTCTATGAGCGAGCCCCATAGGAAGCCCGAGCTGCATAATAAGGTGAGTTCTTATTCTTTTTCTCAAGATGGGACATGGAATGAGGACGTTGAGAAAAAATATCTATCTCTCTCTCTCTCTAAGACTGACATTGAGCTTCTCTTAACAATGAAAAAAGTAATGCTCCAATTTACATCCAAGTTAAAAGTTAGAAGTCGACCAATGACGTTGGCTGGAGTTGCCGTTGTGATGTGAAGTTACTCTGTGTTCTTTTTCTGCTTGCTTCTTCTTTTTCTTGAATTTTCATTTATTCTGTATCTATGTGCTGTTGCTGCGTAGACATACACACTACATATTTTACTTCTACTCCATCTCCGTTTTCCATCGACATCGACATGGTCTCTCTCTCTCTCTCTCTGAATTGTACATACTGTGTGAGACTAGAGAAGAAGGAGATGGGGAGAAAGAAAAAGCAGGAGGAGCAGCAGAAACTGGATTCAGCATACGCTTTAATTCTCAGCAAAAAGGCTCATGATCAGCCGGATTTCCACTATGGGAAACGTCTTAACGACAGGAAGCTCCTTTCCGTTTTTATTATTCTTATTCTTTTCCCTTCCACCACTACACTTTACTATACAACCCAACAGAACCTGAATCAAAATCACTACCAGAACCAGCGTATATGTCTGCTTCTCTCTCTCTCTCCCTCGCTACTTAATAACGTAATATCTAGAAACGAGAAATCCTTCGTATATGCTCGTCCTAACTATCCTAACAATACGACACATATCTACTCGGTATATAGATTTTCTGAATTGTACTTTCGTCCACTTTTCAATTCTCTCTCTCACTCTCTCTCTGTCTTTCTTTTTGCTACTTCCAACCCAACTCTGACTCTTTCCAAGTCCTTGCTCACAGTCATATGTACATACCCTGAAAAAACATATCTTTATAATGATTAAAATATAGAGAGAGACGGAGAGAGAGAGAGAGGAAGAGGAGGAAAATTTTAAATTTGTCGTTTCTTAGCGTGTCACCTCAATTTTTCTTTACGGACCAAGACTTCAATTTAATTGTCGAGATGATTATTCAGATGAGAAGAGTTTTTTCTTCTTGGTTTTCCAAGACGACGACGACAACGACTAAGAAGACTAAAAAGAGGACAGAGTTATGGGTGGGGCTGCTCTAGTTTTTCCCCTGTAAAAACTTTGTTCCAGGAGATGCATTAGTGTAAGAACAATGATGATGTTGCTCTGTTAATGTACGCGAGCTCCCAAACGAGCAGAGTGTGTAAGAATATGTATACATATGTGTACTATGCAAGTGTGTGTGGTTGAAGGAGGACGGGAAGTACGGGAAATCGCGGAACCAAAACAAGGTACAAGAGAGAGAGAGAGAGTGTGTGTGTGTACATGGGTATGAGGTGCATGTAATGGTCTCTTCCATCCTCCCAAAATTCTTTCCTCTAATGTCGAAACTTTCTGGGTTTTTGGTGAGAGCTGCAGATGCTGAATTTCTCTTGTGAATCTTTCCGAATCTAAAATTCCCCTTACTCATTTATCTTTCTATGGGCACACACACACACACACACACACACAAGAACTTTTCTCTATCTCTTTGCTCTTTCTCTCTCCTGGTCTTTCACACAAACACACACTTGCACATGAATATATAGCTATAGCCACACAAACACACACACACACACACGACTCGTCCATAATTTCCTGGCCATGCACATTGTCTGTCTGAGAAACCAGAAGCCATGTGAAACATCTTTAGCAGTTAAAGGTGCTTAATGTCCTACTACCTTTTCTTTCCTTTTCCTCTCTCTCCCTCTCCCTCTCTTTCTTTCTCTCCAACTATTTTTACACTGCTTTTCATGAATCCTCTCAGTTCTCAACTTCCACGCGCTCACATTTCCTTTGGTTCGTTTTGGTTTGGTTTGCAGTTTTCAGTTTGGGTTTGAACACAGGTGAAGCTGAAAAACAGTAAAAATAAATAAGGCCGTCGAACGTTCAGAATAGTTATAACGGAAAAACAACCAAAGGAAAAGACCTTTTACAAAATAAAATGACTTTGGAAATTCCCTCCTTCCTTGTTTTTCCATTTCCTCTATCTCTCTCTCTCTGTCTTGCTATTTTTATTTTATTCTCATTAGTCTGGAGTGAGTTCAAGTATTTGTGCGATTACGACTCAATGAGCTTTTCCTCCCTCGCTCAAGAAAAAAGTGAAAATTTGAGCAAGTTTTTTTTTGTCTTGAAAAAATAATAATGGTAAAGTAGGTTGGAAAAATAGGAACATGTACATGCCTGTCTATAATCTGAACTATGACTAAAGGAATTTGGTCGCAAGCTTTGAGATTTTGAGAACTGGAAATGGTGCATAGGGAGAGAAAGAGGTAGAAAGACCCATGATGATTGTAAGTACAAACGAAAAGAAAAACGAGAGAAAAAGAGAAAAAGAAATCAGTTGCCCAATAGTGGAAAAAATGGCAAATACGCGAGAAAGAGAAAATGTACATGGGAACTGGGAAGCAAGTCCACACTTTGGGACGAGAATATATGTATGTGTATACATTTGTATGTCCGTATATCCGATTTTCTCTCTCTCTCCCTCTCTCCTTTCTTCCTTCATCCTCTTTCTTGTTGTTATGTAGAGGAATTTTTTCCACTTGATTTATGGTTGCGAAAAATGCGAAGGTTTCATAGACCGCGTGACAGTTTTACCTAAAAACAAAAAAAAATACCCGAGTTGCTCTTTCTCCATTCTGATTCTGCTCCTGCTTTGCCTTTTTTTATTCAGACAAAACTCTACGTTGACTAGCACAAAATATACAGAAAGAGAGAGAGAGAAAGAGAAAGAAAACATACATGAGTGAGTGCATACAGATACAGATGTGAAAATAAATAGATAGCTACAGTCTAGTGTACGGACGTTGTATACATTTTACATTATAGATGGAAAATGGAGGGACTCAGTTTGGATTTGGATTTTTGACTTGATCTCTCTCTCTCTCTCTCGCTCTATCGCTATCTTTGTGTGCACTGCAAATCCCGACTGGGAACGTAAAGGCTCGTTCTACCTATCAAATGAAGAGAAACAAGAGGAAAAGAGATGAAGAGAAGTACCTAAGACAAGTAAAAATGGAACTTTTCGTACAGTTTCAATGCATGAGCATCAAATTGCGATACATAAACAATGCAGTTTTTTCCTGAGCTCCACACACGACACGCAGTACACAGTACACACACATCATATATCTAAAATATACTGCATGCATATTATATGTATAGTACATAAAGGGTTTGGTTGTTGGGAAGCTCGAGACTTGAGCTTCCCGGAGGTAGTCGACTAAACAATTCGTGGCAACCGCTGTCGCTGTCGCGCGATCTGCATTATTGCTCCTACTAGATTGTCTTCGCTTCCTCCTCATTTTACTGTCGTCTCGACTATGGATCACTAACTCTGTCTTATTCAGGAATCTCTTGTGCTCGATTTCCTCTGGCTCTCGCTTCTTCTTTGACTTTATCTCTCTCTCTCTCTTCTGGTCTTGGTCGTCGTCGTGGTTCTTGGGCTTAAAGCTCGGCGGTTCCTGTACATATTTTTACTCAATCCCAAATTCTCAGGATTTCTCATCCTCCTTCTCCGCTTCTTCTTTACCAGTAATAGGAGTAGGAGTATCAGTATAGATACTCAAAACCAAAGACGATATACCGTTACCATCACTTGAGTGAACTACTAACCCAGCAATACAGATATGTATACATCTGCTCCATTTCTCACATGAACAAATCATTTCAGTGTCTTTCGTATTTCGTACATATTGCTCTCTCTCTCTCTCTCTCCCTCTCTCTTGCTGTGTATACATAATACATATGTATATCTATTGTAAGAAGAAGAAATGTCATTTCCTTTACTCATTATTATTATCATAAAAATCCTTCTTACATTTGATACATTTTCCACATTTTTCACAGTCACATTTCAATAATACGTGAACAATGACACCATTTTTCATCATTTGATAATGAAACTTGAGGTTGAGGATGAGACTTGCCAATCACTCCTCATTCTCATTCACTCTGTACATGGCAATTTCCGAGGGAATCCACCCAACATTACAACTACAAAAAAAAAAAAAAAACTCCCCATCGTCTATTGTTAATTTCATATCTGTGTATTTCCATAGAGATTTCCCATGGTGAACTACATTAGAATTGAATGCCAATTATTCGTATCATATAGAGAATAGAGAATAGAGAATACTAGAATGCGAATGGAGATCTCCATGCTTCATTATCATTGTCATTGTATAGTCTTTTGCAAAGGAAATGTTAAAAGTAAAATAGTTTTTTTTTTCATTTCTATAATATTATCTGTACTGTCAAGTCAAAGACATTTGCAGTTGAATGGCATTGTATATAAAACTGACATTGTCAATTGTGTGTATTGAATGGAATCGTAATTGTAAATTGTAATAGTAATTTGCAGTGTATTATGTACATTGTACAATATATATTGCGATTGAGTATTCAAATTCTTTAGTAATCTGTTACTCCTGAGGCTGTGTTGAGGAATGGAGACATTAAAATCTTGTTTCGTGTCGATTGTCAATAGGAAAATGAAAAAAAAAACAAAGTATTCTCGATTCTGGATTGGTTGTGAGTTGTAGAGTATTTTATCTGTACAACAAATGAGAGAGCATTTGTCACTCGAGAGTCGAGTGCTTAAAGGATAATTTGTAGCATGTATATAGATTATAGATCTAGAATTGTAGAGGTTGAGGAAAGAGATGGGTTGTTTGGTATCTTTCTTAACGGATTATATATTACTTACACATATTTCCGTACATGTTGTTCAAATCTCAACTTGTGTATGGGTTTTGGGTTTTGAGTTTTGTGTTTTGTTGTTTTTGGTT
This sequence comes from Gisinianus flammeolus, assembly GCA_034699125.1. NCBI lineage: Eukaryota > Metazoa > Arthropoda > Collembola > Symphypleona > Katiannidae > Gisinianus > Gisinianus flammeolus. The sequence continues at coordinate 1,929 of JAIUND010001468.1, read as the reverse complement.
TTTGGTCTTAGGAATTTCTCTTCCAGTCTGATTTACTTGGGGCTGAAACTCGGAAAAGAGAGAGAGAGAGAGTTTTTGTGCAGTGCTGGATCAAAGTTTAATGTGAAGTATACAGATGGCTTGATAGTTTGTGTAGAGAGTCGAGAGACAGAGTCAAAGAGAGAGAGAGAGAGAGAGCGATGAATTGCTTAGGCTAAACGAGAGAGTTGGTGGTTCATGACATTCATGGTTCATAGACTTGGACGATATGCTTTGCTTGTAAGCGGTTGGTACTGGATAGAGAGAGAGAGAGAGAGAGAGAGAGAGAAGAGGAGAAGGTATAGGCTGACTCGTTCGTACACAGATAAATGATAAGTCATATAATGGAATGTGATAATATATGTCATTTGTACTTAAGTCAAAAAGAATGTTTTGATAGGAGGAGACGTGACATGACAATGTGGAAACTCGCCTGTCACGGCCACCTTACAGTTTCGCTCATTTTCATCCAGTTACACGTAAATTGCCTATTTTGTCAATGTAAATCATTCAGAGTATGTGTGTGTGTGTGTGTGTGAAAGTATGTGTATGTGAGAGTGAGGGATAGTCTGTCTCATCCTCAATGTGTGTATTTGTCATGGAGTTGGTAAAACCATGATGCTTTTTCATACATTTGTCAGTGAGTATTTCTACATACATATGTACAATCAACGTGCATGTGGATGTCGTCCCTCAGATACGTCTATTTCTGTATGATGTGTATGTGGTGTGGTGTGTGTCTATGTATATTTCTACACTCTAGTCAACCATAACACATATATAAAATATTAATATTTTATATATGTGTTCTAAGCTAGTCAACTGTCATCAATGTTGTTGTCATATGTGAATTTGGAGGATTCAGGCTTTTGCCCTGCCTTCAAAAGACTCGGTCAAAGTCACATGGCTTCTTCTCTTCACCAGTCCAATAATTTGTTTACTTAGGACCTCGCTCACAGCTTTCCACAATTTCGTCTCCTCTTGCCTCATTTTTTTGTGTGTGTGTGTGTGTTGCTTTCTCCCACTCCTGTCATTCTGATCGAATTGTTATTGTACACACATAGTATGTGTCACATACACAGAACACACACACACACACATGAGCGTAGTTACATACATAGTTGCACCATTTGCTCTCCTCGCACTCATATATATTGATCGAGGAGGACGAGGACTGTTTGGTTGGTTTTTCTTTTTACAGGTGACTGTACTCACTACACAACTACACACACACACACACACAGAATACAGTAGTTTGTGCATTTAACTCTTCCATTCTTGTTCAGCAGCTGAGAACACGATCGAAACATATAGATGGAGAAAGATGGGCAGCGAAATAGAGAGTGAGAGAGAACTAGAACGAGAGAGGGAGAAAGATAGACGATGGAAATGGAAGCGTTATGAAGTTATTGAAAATGTGATGGTCTAATTGGATTGTGAACCTAATGGAAAAGGCCCTAATTCAATTTTCTCTCCGCTTTTTCTCCTTAATTCTTGGGTATATACTCGAGTCTCGCGCATTTTGACTTCCTACTTAAGATCCACTGTACTGTATTAGAGAAAGAGGTAGACAAGTTGGAACGAACTGGTAAAAAGGACTGGAAAGAGAGTGAGAGAGACGGCAGATATTTTCTTCATTTCGCTTCCTCCTTCCACTCTGTCGCTTTAGTTCTGGAGCACATTGAGAAAACTACGACTGTATACTTCTCTGTGCTCTCTGTTGTTACAGTAATAGCTAAAATCCCATTGCTCCTCTCTTCCCTTCTCTTCCTATATTCTATTTTAGCCGCCCTTTCCCTACAAATAGAAACTTCCTCATTAACCTCCCTTCCTCACAGAGGCTATTTTAGCAAAATGTCACTACGTACAATTTTTTTTCACAGGGGCACTTTTGATACTCCAATTTTTTAA
>JAIUND010001467.1:0-35194 GCA_034699125.1 Gisinianus flammeolus | reverse complement strand
CGGAGGGCATAGGATCCTGTTCCAAAATCCTATAAAAAAATCCTATAGTTCAAAACTATAGGATTCTATAGGACTAGCTTCAGCGGGCTGCAAATAGCAGCAGTCAGTAGCAACGATACGTCACGCCGTTGCCGAATGTGGACCACCAGAGAAAGCGCACTAAAAATAAACAAACCCAAGGAAACACGTCAACTTCTGTTGTCGATTGTCGATTGTCAATTGTGGATTAATAACCAAATTATAATGAAAGCAATGAAATTGTGTGGGGCAGAGTTTGAATGTCGAGTTGAAGTGCTCCCTTCAAATCCCATAAATTCCCACTGGATTTCCCATCGACTTGAGCATTGCAATGAAGTCGCCGTCGTCGAATAAAAACGATGGCAATAAAAGTAAAAGTAAATGAAAAGGTGAAAGTCCATCTCATTTCCGTATCGACATTCCACGTAGACGAATCAACTCTCCCCTTTTTTCCCTTTTCTCTTATTCCAACGGTAAATGTTTGCCTCGGCATTATCAAGGATGGGGTGGGGATGGGGGGTGGGGGTGGGGGAGAGAAGGAGAAGGGAGCAGTCAATATTGACTGCAAACTCTCCCGGTCCATCATTATTTATTTTGTTAGAGAAAAAATGGAACAATTTCCGGGACAAGCTGCTGGATGGATCCGCATGGCTGTTGACGTTGTTGATGTAAGAAGAAGAAGAAAGCGACGACGGATCGAATCGAATCGGATCGGTTGGGGCTCATGATTAAAATGAATCCCAAGGAAATCCATAATTTTTTATTACCCTCCAGCCATTGAAGCTTGTAAAGTTCAGCTCCGTTCGTTCGTTCGTTCGTTCGTCTCTTGGCGAAGGGGAATGTCGCGAAAAAAAAACTAGAAAACTGAAACTGGAGCAAAGAGAGAAAGAGAAAGAGAAGAGGGATATTTGTTTTGAAGGAATTTGCATAGAAATTAATGGGAGTATTGGAAGAAAGTCAAAAGAGAAAGAGAAAGAGAGAGAGAGACGGCTGGCGAGTCTTCTTTCCCCCCAAAACTCGTTCCATCTCCTCCTGCTCAGCCCATAAAATACTTTAATATCCGTTTTTCTCTCCTAAATCTCAAATCTCCTTTTTAAAAAGTCCGTTTCCGTTCCGTTCCTTGGGATTGTTTGGTTGGTGGGGAATGCAAATGGGACGACGACGACGACGTTGGATGGATGGAAATGGATAAATGGATGGAAATGGATGGATGGATAAAGCACCGACGGAGAAAACACGAAACGTTAACGTAGCGGAGAGGCATAAACTCAAAGATGTTTGTTTGTCCGCCGCCTGTCATCTCATTCCTGTCTCAGCATTTCAATGTGAATGTGAATGAAAGGAAATGGTTGACGGTGCTGGATGGGGAAGGGAGAGTGGGGGACAGGGAGAGGAGGGGAAGGGGGGAATGGGGGGAGTTGAGGGAATTAACGACGCTCGACATGAGTGGACATGAATGACATGGTCAACAAAAGCGGAGGGGTCATAAACGATTCCGTCATCTTCCCCAATTGGCATTCATCACGAGCGGACGGGCATATAAATTCCCCCCATAAAATAAAGGTAGCGGAGGATCCTTCAGGGATTTATTTGCCAGCCATCCCCACTTAGTTGCTCTTTCCAAATGCAGGGAGACGACACACATGGAAAGAGTCCCCCCGCCCCCACTTTCTCTACTTCTCATCCTTCCCCCACGATCCACCATCCACCGCCACTACACTTCTACACTTCCCTACCTCTCAGGCCATGGCCATCATTTTTCTCTCCGTTCGTTCTGCATTGTACAAGGAAAATGTGGCCTCAAATTTCATTCCCAACTATATTTTCATTATGAATGGAATAAGACCATGATTCCCCCACTCCCCACTTTCTATCATGTTCGCAGGAAGAGAACGGGCGAACGAGAGAGAATTTGAATGGATGGTTGTAAAAGGTACATGAATATCTAGGAATATTCATCACTGACAATGAGAAGAGCAAGGCAGATTTTGATGTACGAAGGATATTTTGATGCGGAGGAATCCAACGGCTATTACGATTACTTGCATCCTACGATTATTGCGATCATCATTCCACTGTCCATTGGCTACACAGACAAATGCAGACGACCGATACTCACGCACGCACGCACGCACGCACGTGGACTCACCTTACATTTTATTATTCATTGTCGTCAGATGCCAGCCTGCCTGCCGTGTAGCATCTTTCGCTCCAAATCCATTCGACCGAGTCAACGGGCACATTTGAGATCCCACATTTTCCACGACTATTTGTTTCTGAGCTTTCAGCTGGGCTAAAGTGAAATGAAACGAACGACCGGATAAACTTAACTGCCCAAAAGAGTTTTCTTTTTATCCTGTCCCTTCATTTCCATGACAATCGAATCGATGGTGGCCTGTGATTATTATTAGTTTGGTGAGGGAAAGTTGAAAGTCAAATGAAATCGTGTCACATTGATGAAAGGGATGAGAATCTGATCATGAGGTGAAAGATGATGAGTGAGTGAGAGAACGTGTGTCAGTGTCAAGTGATGCCAGCGTCTCGATTGCCGGTCGGTCGGTCGGTCGGTTGTGTATTATTTAATGAATGTTGATGCGGCTTTCATCTCAGCCAGTCACAGCCGTCCTCCGCCTTCGCCTTCATTCGCTGGCACAATTATTAAATTCTTGTGTTGTCTCACTCGTTCGTTGTTCTGGGTTCGTCATTCTCCAGTCGGCACACGGAGAAGCCGTATGAATTCGAGCACGTCCAGAATCCAGAATCCCTTTCTCTCTTCTCTCTCTCTCTTTCTCTCTCTCTTCGTGCTAATAAAATAGCGAAAGTATCCATCCAATGAGAGTCGTCCGTCCAGACACGAGTACATATCTTACATTACATTACATGGATGTGGGGGAATGAATCCACCCAGGCGGAATGCATTACGAAACTTACATTTTTCAGATTGGCACAGTATGAAAAGAATAGTGGCTTTATCCATGCCCACTTTTATTAATCTCCATCCGTGTTCTCATTTTACATTTTGCATGCCAAAGTCATGCGATCCTGAAACTCAGCGAACAAAGCAGCAGCAGCAGCAGTCGTTTGTGTGTGTTCTTTCAAAGTGGGACCAGACGGAACAAATCTCAGAGATTCCGCTTGGTTCACGCGTTCGTTGGGCTTTGGCCCAGGAAATGAAGGAAGAAAAGAGAAAAGGAGAAAAGGAGAAAGGATATTGATCTATTTAAGTATTCATGAGCCCACATTTTTCTCCATTCCTTATTTCTTCTTTCTTTCTTTCTTCCATGCTTCAATTGTAGTCGTGAATATGGAGGCTGATTCTGTACCGTCTCCACCCCAAATTCACCCCACCCCACCCTCCCCAGTCACCGTGTCAGCTTATAACGCATAAAAGTTTCCAGTTCCACCGAATCCTTTCCCTTCCCGACTAACTCGCAGACTCTCCACAAGGCAGAACTGAACTGTAGTTAAACGTCACAATTAAACAAACAAAGGAAACGGGATATTCATTGACATGATGGCTGGCTGGCTGTGGGGCATGAGAAAAATGGGCCGAAATGATTGACATTTCGGGATTCATGTGATTTCATCAGTTAAATTAAAACCTGTCCTTTGCTGTAGTGATAAATTAGCTTTGAAATATTTAATCTAATTGAATTGTCTTGTCTTGTCTCACTTGTGTGTTTGCATAGGGCGGAGGAGGCGGACGTGGAGGAGAATCCGGACTTGACTGTCGACGGCAGTGGTCAGGAGGCGGAGGAGGACGATTCACTCAACAACAATCGGCACAACGAGCCGAACAATCACCACAATCACAACAATCCCCATCGAATTCTCAATCCACCGTCTTCCACACGTTTCCATCCTTTCTCATCCTCGTCTGCATTTGTCAATCACGTAAGTATTTTTTTACCATTAATATCCTCTTTGCCTATTGTAATTTGTGGGGAGCATAACATGCGACATGAAGTGAAGAAATGGATCATCCCTTAATTAATTAATTAATCCCTCAATCCGTAATCTAATCTACCGTGTGTCATTCCAAATGACGGACGGACGGACGGAGATGTGCCATCAGTCATTAGTCACCAGTCATCACCGACACCTGACTCACCTTTCTCCATCTAACTAAATACAATACAATTCTTTCTCAACGCATTTCATTGGAAAGGAGAATTGTCTGTCTGTCTGTCTGTTGTTGTTGTTGCGTCATCATCTGGAGGACGAACATGAGCGAATCCTGCTGTATTCTGTATTTTGTATTCTGTATTCCTGTGTGCGTCACAAAGTTTCCTCGGGAAATGTGGATGAGTTGATGGGAAAGAGCAAATTAAATATTAAAGTGACGGCCGGCGGACGTTCGTTCATTCATTCATTCAGTCATTCAGTCATCACGGCACTGCATTTCCTTCAAAATTGAGTCTCTGGCGGCACATGAAACAACAAGAGCAACGGCTTCACTTGACTTGATCATCATCATCATCTTTATCATCAACATCCGCATTCACATCATCATGATCACGAGGAAAACTGACAAATGTTCTCTTTAAGAAACTTAATCGCTCCTGCCTTTTATTTTTCCCTGCCTCTTTCTCTCTCTCCTTTTCTCTCTTTCTTTATGTCTCTCTCTCTCGCTCTCTGTCTGTATAGAGTTGGGAAAATATAAAATTGGCTCATTTCAGAGCCCCAAAATGAGCCAGATGGTTTGAGTTTGACGACGGATGGACGGGTGAGTGGGTGGATGGGTGGGGGAGGGGGAGTCTGTCTGTGGGGGGAGTTGAGATGGTATCGTATGATTATGACAAGGAATGATGCCCGCACATTATTTGTCAACACGGAGAAGAGAAAAAGAACGAAAGAAGCGAGTACAAAAAAAGTTGCAAACAACAGCCGCCCCATTTTTCTTCATTTCGTGAGGAAAAGTGTGGCAGTTTGAAGACGGATTCTCTTCTTTTCTCTCTCTCTCCGTATTTCTCTGTATTTCTACAATATCTGATACTTTATGAGGAATTTCCCTTCGTCCGTTGCTTCTACTCGCAGCTCTTCTATCTGTTGGGCTCCCGCTCAAAAGATCCTCCATGCTGACATTCGTCCTCATCGTCGTCCTTTTCCACTTCCACTTTCACTTCCACATATTTTTTCAGACACTTTTATTTTTCTCTTACTCATTTTTTGTGAAGGGTTGAGTTGGTGGTTGTCACTCACTTCCCTTCACTCACATACGCACATACAGTTTCCCCTCCTCAAATTTACAAGACGAAAAAATGAAGCACTCGGTCCAGTTGAGCTCAACTCCAAAACTCTGTCGTTTTTCTCTCCTTTTTTTCCCTTCTGAATGTTCATTTCAAGTCGTTGCCGCCAGGAACTGGATCTGATGATGGAAGACGGAAAAGAAGAAAAATAAAGCTGGACAGTGTTTTGTTGTTTTGAATGGAGACTCGTCGTCATACTGTGAAAACAGCGAGAATCGTCAAGTCAAAGATACATAAAATGAGAGAGAGAGAGAGAGGGAGAGGAAACGTGGGATTGAAGTTGAAATGCGCCCCTTCAGAACGAGTCTCCTTTCCTCCGTTCATATCCATATAAATATTCTGTACGATATTTATCATAACAATTTCGTATTCGATGGAATCATCCACGGGGAGATTCTTTACATATTCCCTGTTTTACATTTCACCCTGCTCCTCTCTCTCTCTCTTTTTCTCTTTCTCCTTTTCTCTCTCAACAAATTCAACAATGTTTCTGCAAAATTAAATCGGGGGGAATCCAGTTCAACGTCCAAGTCATGGAGGAAAGGGCGTTAAAAAGAGCTGGAGAAAAGTTGGTTGGATGAAATTGCTCATGGAGAAATCCTGGCAAGTATTTTAATGAGAATGGAGTAGCGATTCTGAACAAGAAGAAGAACAAGAACAAGGGAACGAACGTTCGTTGATGGCTTTCTTCTGCATCCTTGATTATGTGTGGTTTCTTTCCCCCTTTTCTCGTTGTTCCCCTCGGTCGGTCGGTCGGTCGGTTGGATGGATGGATGGATGGATGAGACAGAATAAGGAAAAAATATGATAAAAGTTCATGACTTGCCACACTTTGCACTTTGCACTTTGCCATGAGGATCATCGTGAATGAGGGAAAGTGGTTTGTAAAACATGGGGCGAGAATGACTGCTGAATGAATGAGGAGCAAAATAAAACATGTAGATTGTACATGCTGCTTCTGCTTCTGCTTCTACTGGTGATAAAATGGGATTGTCGAGTGTTGTTGAGCTCAGCTGGCTCCTCGTCGTTCGCTTTCACATCTCCAACCAACCAACCAACCAAAAATATGATCGTGTTTTCCTAGCCGCCTTCCGTGTAAAGCATCAATTCTCTTTTATTCTGTATTCTGTATGGTGTGTGGTGGAGGGAACGGCAGAGGAAGGATGTGTGTGGTAAAGAGGGGAGTCGAGATGGAAATGGAGATGGAGATAGAGGCATCGGAAGACGCGTACAAGTGGCCTTCACGTTCTTTCCTTCCTTCGTTCCGGATAAAAGTGAAAGTGAAAGAGGAAGAGAAAGTGGTGAATGAACATGAGATTATTCTTTCTTTCGGGAGAAAATGGGATTATGGATACGTGGTAGAGTTGGGACGGTTGCAAAAAAAAACGTTGGTTTCCTCATTTCATCTCATCTCATCGCCTCGTTCATGTTCTTTGGCTCCGCGCGTATGAAAGAGTTGGTGGTTGGTGGTTGAGGATGTGGCTTGATGCGTGTCGGTGTTGACGTGGAGCGACCGTGGATATTCCTCAATTTACGATACTCATTCCACAAATAGGCCCTCATAATTTTTCTGTGCAAAATTGCGTGAGCTGGTGTTTTTCCATTGTCCCCACGAGACTTTACCTTTTCTTTTCCCTCTTGCCTGACTGCCTGCCACAATCCAATATCCAATATCCGTTCCCATGCAAATTGCACATGACGTTCCAATCGATCTCCAGATATGTCGTGCAAAGTCACTCACCACCATGCTGGAGGAGATAAAAGGAGGAGAAGCGAAGGAGGAGACACCAACACCAACAACAACACGGAAATGTTCCATTTCACTTTCAATTTTACGACCATCACGAACGGAACGAACACGAAAGTAGAAGCAAAACAAAGGACGTTCGTTTCAGTTTCAGTTTCAGTTTCCTACGCAATTCTCGATTCACTGCTTGCGAGAAACTTGAGCAAGTGCGAGGATCGCTTCACTTAATTTGTCACTGGCTGTTATTTTATTTTATTCTCCCGCGTTGTGTTTCTCCGTTACGTTCCTCCACAAATCCCCAATAACAGCACACTTTCTCCATCTCATCCAATTTTGCACCTCATAATCTGGTCAATCATAAATTCCTCCCGGAGTTGACACATTTTCAGAGCTCAACAACATCGCGCCAAAATGAGCACCATCCGACGAACGTCGCGGCGTTTTGAACTGAACTTCCTAATCATTTCCCGTTTCACCGCCTCTTTGCGTCAGCCATCATGCATGCGGTCGGTCCGTCGGTCGGTGACTCACACTTTCCACTTTTCTTTGTCTGTCAAAATATGGCTTGGTCGGTCGATACGATACGAAATAGAAAATGAGCTGAGTTGACTCGTCGCTCATCATGGAATTGATGAACCCTTCCTTCAGCATTTGCAATCTGCATCCCAACATCCGCAATGAGAAACGCTCTCCGCATTTTTTCCCGGAGAAAGAAAGAATTGGGGACTTACCAGGAAATAAGGAGGCGCAACTGGGAATATCTTATATAGAAAAATGAGAAGGCTCTGAGGGATTTATATTTTGAGAACGAGATTCGTAGGACGAGAAACCGAGAGACTCATTTCGGCAAATCCGACAATTCGCAATGAATTGGAATTGGAATTCAAATTCAAACCGGAATCAGCGGTTTCAGAGGTTGTAGGTTCTGACATGCGACCAACCGAACGCTTCCCCACTCGCTCCTCGTTGGCAGAATAACGAATAACGGTCGGTGGTATTCGAAATGTGTGGCGATGGGCAAATAAAGATGGTGGAATGAAAATATTTCATGGCTCTTCGCACCCGCACTGTCTCCATTCAAATATGCACGATGGAAATGAAAAAAAAAACGGAATAAAGCAATGCATATTTGGGATTTGTTGGTCTGTGTGTGTATTTGTGTTGCGACTGTTGGACTAATTGTTGATTTAAAATTGCAGGAGTGGCGATGGCGGGCGTGGAGTTGGAAGGCCCGTCGTTCATCCTGGAGCCGGCTTCAGTGACCTACTTTTCGAATAGCATGGGAGTGACGATATCCTGTTTGAGTCGGGGTCATCCGCCCATCACAACCCTCTGGTTGACTGCCCACGGTGAACCCGTCCTCCCCGTCCCAGGTCTCAGGTAACTAATCAACATCAGCATTAAAATTAACATCCCATTATTAAATTAGCTTAACACCCCCTCCCCCCAACTTGTGTCTCCCCCCTCCGTTTGTTTCCCTTCTCCTTCCATCCCCAATTAAATGTCTTCTCATCATTTTGACATCCGAGATATAAATGATTTGCCGTTGAAACGTGAGCGTTTTGTTCCTTGAGTTTGTCAAGTGAGTTTGTGCAGACATTGAGTGCGCAAATGCGGGCAGCATCCGGCCACTTGTAACTTACTTACTTACTTACTTTCAACTGAAACCAATTCCCTCCAAAACAAAGACCAAGAGTAGCAAATGTGGGGGAAAAAACAGACTAGGAAATCGGAAATAGCGGACGAGGACAAAGAGAAGAGAGAGATGAGAGAGATGAGAGAGATGAGAGAGATGAGAGTTGGGGAAGGGAATGAAATGGAATGCCGGCACGAAACACGAAACGCGATTCTTTCTCCTTTCTTCATCTTCATCTTCACCGTGGGGAATCCCAATTCTAATCCTAATTTCCGCTTCCTCCATTTTTCAACACAAAAAACATGAACTCCACTGTAAATAAATTCCACATTCTACACGCCAGCAGAATGGGGATTCTGTTTCACACGAGCGAACCAGCACCAAACAGACAGACTGAGAAAATAAATGATAAGAACCCCCCTTCCCTCCCCTCCCCCCTTCCTCTCCCCCTCCCACCCCTCATTCATTCTCCCTCCATCATCACAAAAACGTGGCATGCTACTCTTTCAACTGAATTGCTCAATTGCAATCCCTACATTTTAAATGTCAATTTCACGTCATGTTGAATTAATTTGAGGTTGGACGTTGGAGGACCAGCAGCAGCCGAGCGAGTGGCAACTCTTTTCTCCAACCAAAGTTTGGATACATGTTTTTTCTTGCTCGTTACACGAAAGTGGGAGGATGATGATGATGATGATGATGATGATGGTAAAAACAGCCCAGAGCAAAGTTGTATAGTCACAACGAGAATAAGAGAAAGAAGAGAAACTACTTTCCACGAGATCAAATTCCACAGTTCAGAATTCTGGGTTTCCGCTTATCTTGAGTCTGGATGTCTCAAGTCGCATACTTCATAAATTTTTATTGTTTATCCAAAGCAAGAACATTTAAATTAAAATTTCATTGGACTACAGACAGACAGACAGACGGACGAAGAGGTGAAGAGAAAATATTCTTCTGCAGTCAAAACCTCCTCCGTCGATTCTAAGACTTGTGGAAATGAAAATAAGTTAGACTCGCAACTGATTGCGTCAGTCAACCGACCGACCGACACAAAAATCAGTAAAACCTCTAGAAAAATTCAAATTTGATTTTTTTTAGTGTGTTGCGGATGCTGAACTCGTAACTGACATTTGCACGAGAAAGAAAGAAAGATTTGGGATTGTGAAGCTGACGGAATTCAAGGAGAAAGCAAATGGAAAAGAGATGAACGGCTTGATTTTCTTCATGATTATCAAGATTGAACTGCTTTTGAATCCCCAGACAAAGATCGCATCTCTCAACTCTCTTTCTTCTTTGTTTTTGTTCTAAAAAAAAAAAAAAATGAAAAGTATTCATTTGATTCAGAGAGAAAGAAAGAGAAAGGAAGAAAGAAAGAAAGAAAGGAGTGAATGAGTGAGTGAAAGCAGAAAGCACTTGGAATTCAGAATCCAGTTTTCAGTTTTCCTTTTGACAAAATCCATACTCGATGATATTAGAAATACACCTTTTACACGGGTATCTAAATTGTACGAGAGTTTTGTTCGGGAGTTTTCTTGCAGTCTTATTTTGCGTTCAGTCTCTCAGTCTTTCGAGGAGATTAATTCTCATATCGAACCGTTTTGGTGGATGGGGAAAGCCAGAGCGAAAGTGTATATTACAGATTTTCTAGCCCACCATTTTGACGTTGTGCACGTTCAACAAATCCCGGGGTTTACTGCCAAAGCATTGAATCCCCTGCATAATAATAATAATAATAATAATAATAATAATAATATATCTACATACACGACTGAGGAACAGAGAAAGTAACCAACGAGGAAATATACAAAAACTATGGTATAGATAGGAACATGGAAGATTGTGGGGGTGGGGGGTTAAGAGAGGGGCCAACATCTCATTATAGTCTCATCACTTTACACATTGCTCTTACTGCGGCTCCTTCGGAACGAACGAACGGGGCCAGGAATAAATCATGTAAAAGTTGACGGGAAATAATTTCGTTGGGGTCGAGAATTAAAATCCGTTCTCATTTTAATCCTCTGCCATGGGAAAGAGATTCTATTTATTTTTCACACACCAAGACCAAGAAAGAACATGAACATTAAAATGAACGTGAACGTGAATGTGAAGATCCACCGTGGATTTGCATGTACCATTTGAACTTTGAACGGCTCCTTGCTCTTTCTCTTTCCTGCGGGTTGAAATGCCCATTAAGTATAATGAATGAATGGGGGGTTACTTAAATACGGACCAAGGTGGAGATATCTTACCTTAACTCAACTTACCTTACATTCACGCTCTCATATTTCATGATGATGATGATGAGTAAGAGTAAGATCTTACCATCTTCCCACTCTCATCCACTAGAATCTTCTCGGGAATCGGAGTAGCCGTCCTTAGTTCGGGTCGGTGGAATGTTTTTCACGCTCCTCCTCAATAGACAACTGAATACTAATGATACTGAAACATACTAATACTGATGCAATGAACATGAACAGTGAACGGAAGAGTAGGTTTACATTATACATGGAGTTAGTTCCTTCTTCTTCTTCTCCTGCATTACTCACTCCAGGAATTTGGTTGGTTCTTCCCCCATCCAAATCCACATCCACACAAAACACCCAGAGAAAGTTAAGTTTTTTCGCACCTTGGTAGCCAGTCGCAAGCCATTCCATTCATAAGCGAGAGCGTATAAAATATTAGAGGAAACTTGGTGTGATGTGGTGTGTGTGTCTCTGTGTGTCTCTGTGTGGCCATCTCCCATATTATGTGTGGGAGATGTGTGGGAGATGTGAATGTGGGGGAGAAGTTAGGTATAAGTGAATCGGTAGGTAAGGTTTGGTCGGTCGGTAGGAGAAGAAGTGGGAATTGGTGAGAACAAGGAACAAAGTAATTTATATTCACCTCCCGCTTCTTCTTCTTCTTCTTCCTTCCTTCTTGACTCCCAACTCTCGACGACGACTACTCGGAAACTAATCTGCACAATTTATAAGGTCCATCGGCGGCGGAAGAATCCCAGTTTATTATCAGTCCCTCGTTTTACACTTTACACTCAAGTCCTGTGTCTGTGTGTGTGTGTGTACTGTACATACACGTAATAAACGAGTGTCTCCTGCCTGCCTCTGTTTCCATTTGTACTCGTTGAAAGCAGCAGTGGTAGGAGTAGCAGGAGAGACACCCACTTTATCTTGTTGGCACGCCATCGAATTCTTCTTGTTCTTCTCTTCTTTTCTTTTCCTTCCTCACCTTCACCCGAGCGAGTCCATGTACTTAGGATTTCGTATTTTGTAAAGCATGCGGACATCCGTTCACGGCGTAATTTGAGAGTTTCTGTCTGCCTCCCTGCCTGCCTGTCTCTCTCTGTCTCTCTGTTTGTCGCTCTCTCTTTTCTCTTTCCTTTACCAATTCCGTCTCGTCTCCAAACAGACTAAAAGTCAACATTGAAAACTTCATGTGTAGCGTTGCAAGTGTACACATATTTTTGTATGGGATCGTTCCACACAACTCCAGACGGATTCCTTCCTTCGCCAGGTTTACGGATAATTTATGTGCGAGCAAGGAATTTAATTTGATGACTTTCCACTTTTACTCTTCCCTTTCTCAACATCACCCATTCCCTCTCCCCCTCCCCCCTTCCCTTCCCCCCAACAAACAAACAACCAAACAACCAAACAAACCGACACACAATTTCCAATTCTTTTTTCAAACTTCAAGTGGAGTCAAACGGGATGTTTACTGTGGATGAGTCGACGCAAGAAGTGGAGGAGAAGTTGGAAATTATGTACGATATTTGCAATCCGTGATCCTCTACAGAATACAGATATGTGGCAACAGCTTGAGGAATTCGGGCAAGACAAAAGGTTTTCCCAGGGATTCATTCCTCACGAGTCCGCACTCGGACGGACAAAAATCTGACGATGTGTGTGTCAGATGTAAATCTAAATAGATCCGTGGGTGGGCAAAAACAACAACAACAACCGCCATTTAACACGTTAACAAAGCTTGGAATCAATGCAAACCAAATAGTGCATAATTTTATTGTTTTATTGTCCAATGTACTACGACAAACGACAAACGACAAACTACACCACACAGATATTCATTCATTCATTCATTGAGGGAACTGACAATTATGAGTGGACGCAGCTGTTGCGTTGCATTGCATTTGCCTTACTTGCTGGAATTGAAACTGGAAACGGAGGATCATGTAAAAGTTTTCTGAAGCAGCGGGAATCGTGTTGATGGAAATTGAATTCGGACAGATTTGAAATGGGGCAATATTTGCATGCATAAAAGTAAAAGTATACCCAGGGAAATATTCTATCAACTTCTATCAACTCTCAATTCATAATATTATTATTATTATTATTATTATGCAATCGCTATCAATCCTGATCGTGGCAACATCTTCATTTCTTCTACATGCAAACGCCATTTACTTTTACTTTCCCTTTCCCTTTGTTTTTGGAATCGAAATCAAAATCAAAATCGGTTGGGGCAACCCAAATTCTCTTTCCCTCCACACAAAACAAAACAAAACAAAAGGGGGAACAGGGAAAGTTTTATGCAGGAGGAACACTTGAAATTTCCCTCATTTTGATTCAAAATGTGTGGACACGATGAAATGAATAAATATCAACTCCATCACATCTGCTGCCAACACACTAAAAATAGTTTTATGTAGGCAGATTTTTGGTTAAAGAATACTCTTGAGCCGTGTCTGAGCACAGAAATTACGGCTTGGAAAATTGATTTGGATGCGGAAACTGTCTGAATCGGAATGTGTTGAATGTGAATCGGACTGTGGCTGTCGTTCAGTCGTTCTCAAGTTGGGATTTCCGCGTTCGCATGTTCCAAATTTTTGCTTTTACGAGACGAATACACATTTATTCGGTGGAATTGAAATTGAATTGGAGTCTGAATTAAATTCAAAAGGATAATTCCATTTCCTAATTTGTTGAATCAATTCTCTGACGACGAGTTGCTTCGTTCCATTTTGCATTTGAATTCCAAATCATGGAGAAAGCGAGAGAGCGAAAGAAAACACATGGAATATAAAATTCCAAAAAAAATGATTGGGATTTGAAAGGAAAGCGAAACGTAAAAGTCTCAATTATGCCCATGGAAAATAAATCCGCGACTCGGAATTCATAACGAAGATGAGGAAAAAGGGAGGGAAAAGGACGGGGAGTGGGGGTGGGGAGTGGGGGGGGGGGTGGGGGGCTGAGGAGAAGGAGAAGGAAATGAAATAAAACGTTGTTTGGCTGAGTATTCCATTCGAATGCGAATAAGAAATTCCAAAGGAAAGTGGGTGAGCATTTGAGGATTTGGACTTGCGACCCAGTTGGATGGATTCGATGGATCTGTGATCCCAATAATGAATGCAATCTTTTCCTTCATTCCTTCCTTCGCTTGCACCATCGTCAAACTGAAGCCGATTTACATTTTGTTCGTTCACAAGTCACGCAGCGTGACTCACGCTCGAAAACTGAAAGATGCCGGATAAATGCTCATCATGCACTCTTTCACTCATTCCTTGCTCCATCATTTGCTCTTTCATTACGCTCCCATCTTTTTCTTTTCCATCGCTCACTCATTTCCCTCCAAACGAACGACGACCGTACCGGAAGCAAACACGGTGGCAAAGAAGTGGAGAAAGGAGAAAGCATAGGCTCGCTTGCCCCACCACCTGGAGAACCCCAGAAAAAGGGCAAACCAATTTCATTTATTTCCCCTGGTTTCTCTTCTTTTACGGCATCGACAATCTTCAGAACAAAATGAAGCTTATTTTTTCATTGGTTGGTTCGTTGGTTCGTTGGTTGGGGGGTTTTAATCACGATTTAAGCGTCCAAAGGTCAGTCCGAAAACGTGTCCGATTGCCTGTGAAGACTCTTTCATTTATTTCACTTTCTCTCTTTTCCCCGTCGTCGTGTCCGTACGTTTTCTTAACGCTCGTTCACTCGTTCGCTCCCCTCCGAATTCCTCCAACTTCCTTTCAACTACTTTGAATTCATCCGATTTTTATGCCTTCGAATTCCTGGGAGCAGTCCTAATTTTCAATGGTGTCAAAACATTTCCCTCTGTTTTTTTGTATCCCGATGAATATGAATCCTAAAAACATTTAACGGCATTACATTTCTTGCTAGAACTATCTTTTTTGTTAGGAACTTGGAATTCGTTACGGAATATTTGATAATGTATGTAGAAGTGTGTCGGTGTCGGTGTGGGGATGATTCATTTGAACGTTGTGATTTATATTTTGTTACAGGGAGACTTTGCCCAACAATTCCCTGTACTTTGGGTCATTCAAACCGGAAGAGTACTCGCCCACGGTCCACAATGGCCAGTATCGGTGCTCGGTGACGAATCCTGTGGGGACTCTCATCTCCACCACTTTCTCCGTCCGAGCCAGTAAGTCCAACAAACTTCAAGTCCACCAATCCTATCATTAGTGACGTGACGGGACGCATATTATGAGGCTGATTAATTGATTAATTAATTGATGGATTGATTGATTGATTGGAAATGTAGTTGTGGATCATCCGTTTGAAGTGTACATAGCGGATGGGGGAGTGGAGGGCGAATCCATTGCGGAGGGGAATCCGATCATATTATACTGTGACGTCACGCCATCCTTCTACCGTGAATTCATTCAAATCATCTCCTGGAAATCTGTGGATCAATTCGGCTACGAGACGGAAATTCAATCCGATGGAGCCAGGTAATTAAAATAACGTCCAACCTCTGTCCAAGTCCAATTCCGTCCTATTTAAATCTTCCCACTTGGATTATTATTATTCAGAATCCCATTCCATTCCATTCCTTCGAATCACCACCATAATATTATTCAGCCTGTTTTCTAAATGTTTTTGGAATGATTCCGGGGATGGATATTAAACTATTAAATTCATCTTCTACCAAGAAGGAAAAGAAGAGGGAAAAGAAAGTGGATCCAGATGAGGTAATAATAAGAGTACAACAACGGCGGCTGCGAGAAAAGTTCATGTGAAAGTGAAACAATAAACAATGCATATTAAAACAGCGTTTCATTTTTCATTTACTTGATTGTGCAGCAGAAACGGGGAGAAGGAATATTCTGTAAAATATGACTGAGTTGGTCGGTCGGTCGTAACAAAACGCTTTTATGAGGAAACAAACCATTGAGCCTTCGTTTGCTCCTCACCTGCAAAGGCTTAGAACACTAAACGAACAAACAAGGAAACGATGTTCACATTTGATTCCTGAGAGACTCGTCCAGAATCCTTCTTCGTGTTTCCGTGCACTTTCAACGTTGAGCGCGTTGGAACGGGATGCCAATTTAAGGCCAACTTGAATTTCCTCACATTTCTCAAGGAGATTGCAGACAAAGAAAAGAAGAAGAAGAAGAAAAAGAAAAAGAAGAAGAAGAAGAAAAGAGTATTCAGGCCAAATATCAATCTTTCATGGGACACGGGATCAAGAGCTTCTCTTTTTCCTTGACTTGAAGAGTCTCGTCTCCAGTACATTGTTTTGTTTCTTCTTTCCCCCTTTATTCTCACACACACGGTGGGATTTCCCCCACTTTCCATTGGCCCCTCCAACAAAATATACGGCTCTGTCTCTCCTTCTCCTTTTTGTATCTTTATAACTCCCGACAGAGAAAGCGAAAACGAAAGAGAGTGCAAATAAGGAAATATTGCGAGTGAAAGTCTGTCTCGCCACTTGGCAGACGACGCAATTTCCAAAATATGTCCAAGTGAATAAATAGAGTTGGCTTCAGACTATGGAAACGGACTTGCCATTCATTTCATTTCCTCTATCTAATACTAAAAAATATCTAATACTAATTGAATTGGGATTGTTGGGAGGTCGTCCGTTCATTAGGTCACGTGTCTCTACATCAATCTTCCGTCCGTCCGTCGTTTATTTGCTTGTGTTCCTCAACTAATTAATTGAATGTCCCACGATGGCAATGGCAAGATGAATGGACTGACTGACTGACATGATGAGTATTTTAATTTTCATGATTGTGTTGTTGCAGGTATCAAATCACGGGGAAAGGGACGCTCGTCATCTTCCAAGCCAAACATCAACAGCTGTTCGTTTGCGTTGCTCAAAATGTCCTGAATGGGAAGAGTCAATCCAGTTCCCCATTTCTCGTCAAAACCAGAGGTTCGCTTCATTTCCTTTCGTCTCCCTTTCTTTCTTTCCTTCTTTCTTTCATTCCATTGCTCCACATCCCGTTTGCAGCTTGTACTTTGTCTTTTGCTTTTGCTTTTCATCTTCCTTCGCCTCGCGAACAACAATCCAGGCCACAATTCTTACTTGTCACACGTTTTTCCCATTTTCATTCCATTCCTTCGACACCGGCATGAGCGCACATGTACGAATAATAAAAAATAATGACTAATGGCAGGTTGCTTGAAAACAGGACAGGACATGTTACGTTCATTTGATTTTGATTATAACCCCCCCTCGCCCCTGCCCCTCTTCCTCCCCACCATCATCTTTCCTTTCTTCTTCTCACGCTCTCACTTAATTCTTGCACGTATTTCTTTTATCTTCTCTTTTCCGTTCTCTCTCGCCACTCCTCAGAAATCAGAAGCAAAGTTCTGGATTGTACTGACAGTGTTCCTTTATTTTCTCTACTTACTACTTTTTTGCTTTGACGTTTCCCTCGCCATTTCACTCATGTCTTTGCAGGCCCAGATGAAAGAACATGAGGAAGAGTGAGCACACATTCATTGAACAATCCCCTCATCATCTGCCGCCGCCTCCTTTTTATATTTGTCGGATCAGATTTCCCTACATTTTTAATTACTAAATACATTAGGAACTTGCCATTTTGGGAAAGGCAATTTTTTCTCTTGTGATTCGTTTGGAAATTTACGTAAATGTGAATGTTTGACTGCTGAAAATAGAAAATAGAAAATAGAAAAGGTTGTTGACGGTTAAGAAAAGAGCGAGAAATAAGTGGAATAATGATTTTATCGTATCGTATCGTTTTAATATAGTGTAAAGTCCGTCGTCCCTCCCTCCCTCCCATTCATTCATCAATTCCCCACAGAACCCCAATCACAAACCAACGATAGCGGCGAGCGTGAACGGAAAGAAATAGAAACTTTGTTGTCACTCTTCTTCTTCTTTTTCTTCTTCCGCTGCACAGGAATAGAAGTAGAAAGAAAGAAGGAAAGAAAGACGAGGATGTGCTGTATTTCATAAGTTTTATTGTGTTGTTGATGTGAACGTAGTTACTCGTGAGTGGGCCATCTTCTTTCGTGTGGAAACCGACATTTGTATTCCGATAGCGAATCCAGTGAGAGAGAGAGAAAGAGCGAAGACACAATCCAATATCATTTCCTCACACAAACATATACAGATATGAGTCCTCCAAACTTGTTCATCCTCTCCATCTTCAAGATTATATAAAAGATATTATTGAGTTGTTTATGTCAATCCCCCCCACCCCACCCCACCCCCACCCCCCCATCCTCACTCCCACTTCATTGTTCACTTGAGGATTCCCAGCGAGAAAAGTTCACATTCACCGACAACTTTCTCTTGGGCCAAAAACTTTGAATTTGGAATAGCTGAAAATCAATTTGCGGTTGAGGATGAGGAGGAGAACAGGCGGACAGAAATTGGTGCAATGGAGACTTGATCGTGGTCAAAGTTGCGGAGATGGGAAGATGGCGGGAGGTTCATTCCAGTCGTCCGTCCTCATGGATGCAGGATGAGCTGAACACGGAAGAGATTCAACCAATATTGTTCTAGATGTTTGTTGTAGTGAGAAGAAATGGAACATGCTCCTCCGTCCTTCACTGATCGGTCGGTCGGTCGGTTGACAAGCATGAAAAAAGAAAAAGAAACACGAGGGACAAAGATAGATTGTCCCAAACTCGGCTGTACATTCCTTCTTCTTCTTCTCGCGTTTTCAATTTCGTTCCCATTTTCGTTCTCTCATCCGTCCATCTCCATCTCGATGGATCCAGTTTTTCTCTCTCGGCTTCTCCAAGTTGGGTTCGGTTTCTGTTTCTGTTTCTGTCCGTCTCATATCTATGGACTAGTCCATGTTCCGTAGTTTAGTAGAACCCTTGAGAAGTCAAGTAGGAAAGAAATGGGGGCAAATATATGGCGAATCTGTCCATTCATCCATTCATCTCCCTTCTTCCATCTTCCATCCCACCGACAGAGGCGGGCACACTTACTCAACGGTCGGCAGGCAGGCAGGCAGGAGATGCACGTCGTCGGAAGTTGAGATACTCTCCATCGACTCGATTCCATTCCCATTTCACATTTCCCATTTCCCAACCGAGTTCAACTCAAAATGATGGGCGAACGTGGTCGGAAAACATATTTATTTCCTCTAACGTTATGCCTGAAACTGTGGGGAACCATTTCATTGGCTTTGGATTTGGCAGGTGAGCAGACTGTGGTCGTTTAAACATTTACACTCTGCCATCGCCAAGTTGTTCAGGTGATGGTCATGTGGCTTTCTTGGTTTGTTGGCTGTATCCGTCCGTCCGTCCGTCCAAACTCCTTGGCATTTCCCATTTGTGAATGTATCAGGAATGGCTGCTCTCCGAATGTGAGTTATCTGCCCATAGAAAAGATGATGATTCCATTTTAGGGATTCCCCAAAGTCTCTGCCTCTCTGAAATGGAATGGAATGTAGGTGAATCTGAGTGATGGAGGAGTCTGTCCGTCTGTCCGTCTGTCCGTCCGTCCGTCCGTCTGTATGATGAGGACGGTGGATCCTCTCTCTCTGCCTCCCTGCCTCAATGAATGATATCACCATATATTGTACCTGGGTAGTTTTTATAGGCGGACGGACGTCAGAAAATTTCGGAAGCGAGGAAGGAGCGAGGGAGCGCGGGCGGGAGGGAGAGAGCTGGCATGGCATGGCGGATGGATGGATGAGGAATAAAAATCGATTGCATGTGGCCACTGGAATGGAATCCTTCCTCTCAATTTTTTGTGTGCAACTCATAGCAACCAACCATTATGACATGATATCAATTTACTCGTCCAGCTCATCCTCAATCCGCATCCTCACGCATCACACTGACAGACGGTGTCTCGAAAATATGGTAGTAAATCTCCTTGCCACGCTCGCTGCTCGCTGCTCCTGGGGACTTTGGCTTTATCGTCGGAAATTGCTCCTCCGTTTGGGCAAAGAGTTTTCTTCACAATAAGTCTTTATTATTCTTCCATATACTTCCATATCCATACTTCCATGTACATCTATCTATCCCTATCCGTCGGTATGTGTCTGTATTTGTAGTTTGATCGTCCTGACTTGGACCAAGGCCCCAACCATATGTTTTTCCACGATTATTTTTGAGCCAGTTCCCTGTCTGTACTGCTGAGTTTGTTCCTCATTCATTCCTCCTCCTCCTCCCCCCAACCCTACCCCTCTCTGGGGTGGCTGGGTGGGTGGGGAATTAATTTTGGGTGCCAACTCAAGCGATTCCTAGTTGGATTACATATAATTGCAACTAGAAGCATTTTCGAGCCGTTCCAGTGGCTGTGAACCCAATTTCCCGTCGTCTTCTTCTTCCTCCTCCTTTTTTTCTCCTCGCCTACCTGCCTGCCTTGTTCACCCTTTTCTCCTTTTCTCCGTCCTGCCTCCTTGTACACAAACAGACAGCGAGTATATCCATTTTTCTGGAGATGCTGCCCCAAATTAGATTTTCTCTCGATTGAGAAAAGAATAAGATTAGCTTTTCCTCTTCCGTTTCCTCCAATTCAGCGGCCTTCTACTTTCTACTTTCCACTTTTCTATCTCTTCCCTTCTTCTTCTCTTTCACCTCCGTCGTCGACCGACGATGAAGATGACGACGACGACGAGGAGAAGGAGAAACCCTTTGGAATTACGATTCTCTCCATTTCCTTCTTCTCCTAACGAATTACCCGGATTTTGTTTGCCTTCAGTCCAAATCCAAATGAAGAATCTTTTCCCAATAAAAATGTGAACAGAAATCTTAATGTGCTGTTTTTCTGTTGGAAAGTATTCGCTTCGATTCGTCTTCTCTTTCCTCTTTCCACTTTCCTTTTTCCCTCCCTCGCACCATCATCATCCCACCAATCCCAAATTACACAGCATAAAAACAAAATGGGTCAAATGAAAATCAACTCTTATTCTTATTCGTATACCGTTATTCTGTTATTCTGTTATATCTTACTGTTCTTTTGTTCCACCCGAACAACCAGAATTTTATGTGTGTGCATCGTCTTTTCCCCTACTTTTCCTAAATAAATACTTACTACATCCATCCATCTACATCCATCTAAATCTGCACCACCTGCCCTCTTTTATTTCCACCCAACCCAATTCATATATTCTTGGTTTCCCCTTTTTAACGTTTCCCCAGATGCAAGCCATTCTCTTCATTATTGATTTTATTTTATGCCCAAAACATGTTCGTAACATTAAGTTGGTGAGGAAAACTCTGAACGTCTGATTCTTTCTCGCTTTCAATGTTCAACTTATGCGTAAATTGTGGTTTGTTTGTTGTTGGATTAATTATGAAATATTTGTATTGCTGTTCAGGCGGTGGATCAGGCGGTGGACTCGCTCCGAAAAGCGTTCGCCGGTTTGAGCAAGTCATTTCCGTGGAGATTGGTGAGATGGAAACGAAACAAACTGAAACTGATCTATTGAACATGTCGTACATTCATATTAACTATAATCGGAATTGGAGTGAGGGATGAATTGATTGATTGACACGGTGAAACCGGAAATTGTCCAATGGTTTTGACATGTGTTTCTGATTCTGTGATTGATTGTGTGAATTGTAGGGAAACCAACGGATCTCGTCTGCCCAGCATTTGCACAGCCGCCACCTCAATTCGTGTGAGTACTCTTTTTCACTTTCCCACTTTTTACTGATTGTCATGTAAAGTGCATGGCATTTTTGCAATCGTCTCCATCGTCCTCCTCCTCCGTTCGCATTCATTCCAGCCAAAAGACGTTCCCATTTCTCGCTGGTCTTCACCGACCGCTCTCGGCCATTAAATACATACGTTTTTACATGTCGTTTCCATCCGACATGCGGACGAATCCCGACAGACAGACACCACTCGCATTTCCCAACTTCCGACAACACCATCCAAGAAATGAAATGAAATGTATTCATATTCTAAAAATGGGAGAAATCGGGACACATGATTTGATATTTGATATTTGGCATTTGATACCGCCGGCATCCATGTTTTGAAATTAAAATTAAAAGTAAGGAACGAAGGAAGGAAGGAAGGACTGCCGGATGTATTGCAATGTATTGGAATGGAATGATGAGCTTCAAGAAAGTAATGAATAAATGGAGGAAATAAATAAGGAAGGGATTTAAAGTGAGGATAATAATAATAAGTAATCAGGTTATCTCTTCGCATGTACTGTCCACTGTCCATTTGCAGGGATCAAGATTGGCTGGCACATGATTTAGTTGAAATGTTGTTGCTTGACAATGACAATGAATAATGAATAATGAATAATGGATAATGAATAATGAATAATGGATAATGATGGTTGGTGGATGAGGGCAGGTGGTTGAAATATGGTGTGGGGGCGGAAGATGGGGGTTGGAATAGTAATGTGCCTGTCCGCCTTCTCCCTGGGACGCCGCTGAACGGTGTGGAGATGCGAGGGCCGTTATTGAGTGTGAGCCGAGTGGACATGTCCCACAATGGCACCTACCAGTGCACCGTCACCAACAGCATGGGCAGCTTCGTCCTGGACCTGACGCTCATCGTCCTCCCCGCCCCCACCCTTTCCATCCATCCCCCCAAAACACTCCTTCATCCCGGCCAATCTGTGGAGCTCACTTGCAAAACATCTTCATCCCCCACAAGCAACAGCAATAGCAATAGCAACGGCAACACGCCACCCCACGTCGTCACGTAAGTCAACCATCAACAACCGTTCTCATTCTACTTATTTATTTCCCCATACGACGAACGGAAATGCAGGGAATATTTTCTACTCTTGAATCTCGCATATTCCAAGTTGATTTCACTCTTACCTCGCGTTTACGCTACTCTCTTTCTTTCTCTCTCCTACTTTAAATTTCCTATTTTTACTTTTCCCCATTTCTTTTCCCAATTTCCTTATTTTCCATATTCCTGGGTGTCAGTCAGTCAGAGCTGAAGGAAAGTGATGAGTGATACGAGAATCGTCTGTGACGGCTTCAAATAAAAGGAAAGCAGCATCCCCGTTTCCCGTTTTCCACCGGAGCGAGAGAAAGAGAAAGAGAAAGAGAGCGAGCGAGGGAGTGAGCAACCGAAAAATAGAAAGAAAGAGAGTTGTCTAATGTGATTTCCTGTGTTTTATTTTTCTGTGTGTGTGTGTACATATATGTATGTTTGTAAATTAGATGGTACAAGAATGGGGAGGTTCTCGTGACGGGGAGTCGCGTCAAAGTAACATTTTCCAAATTGTTAATTTTCAATGCCGAGTATACGGATCAGGCAATTTATCAATGTTTCACTCAAGTTGGCCCCACCAACACCAACATCCAAGCATCCAGTCAAATCGTCTTTGAAGGTATTTCCTCAACCTCATTTCCATTTCCCTCCTTCACCCATTCATTCATTCATTATTTCTATCCATCATCTTAAACGGGAACCAGATTTCGCATTATCGCATATTGATATTTTCAAACCACCCAACCCAACCATCACAGAACTTCCAAGAAAATGCGCGCCCTGATTTAGTTTTTTTGATTTGTCATTTGCCGATTGAATAGCATCTAAACCGGAGCTGCTTCAAACGTTCATATCACAAAGCCTTGAGCCGGGTCCAGCAATCAGCTTAAAATGCTCGGCGACGGGTAATCCGCTACCGGAAATCAAGGTACAGCCAAGAGAATAGAATTGAGCATCTTTTGCACAACGAATTTTGCACTCACTCAGTCACTCACTGATTGTGAATGGGAAAAGTATAAATGAGAGACAGGGAATTGAAGGTAGATAAATGATTGGGCTGGTTGGTTCCAGTGGTTTGTGGATGGTCAGGAATTACTGCCGTCGTCCTCACCCCAGCAGCCGCAGGATCCGCTTCAAGCGCGCTTTTGGCAAATGTCGGATCGCTACTCGATCGGGAGTTACCGGATGTCCAGGACGGAGCTCGTCAGTCACATCAACATGAGTGGAGTGCGAATTGAGGATTCTGGCCACTACCAATGCACCGCCATCAATCTCATCTCCAGCGTCACCCATTCCGCCAGATTAAATATCTATGGTACACACACACACACATTTACACATTTACAGTCTCATCTTTCTCTTCCTTTCCTACTAATTTCATGTTATTAATTTATTCTGTTCCTCAAAGGGCCACTCTTCATCAAAGAAATGCCGAGTTTGACGCTGACGACGGGGCGGACGACGTTGATTCCGTGCATGTACGGCGGCTATCCCGTCGATCACGTCACTTGGAAAAAAAATAATCGCGACCTGGTGAGCACGAAACAGCTCCAGCAGCAACAGCAACAGCAGCAGAAACGGCAGGGCCGATATTCTGTCCTGGCGAATGGGACACTCCGAATTGAGCAAATTAACACGGGAGAGGATAAAGGCCAGTACACTTGCATCATCTCCAACCGGAAGGGAGAAATGACTTCCGGAACGGTCAACATCAACGTAATGAGTAAGCCCCCACCCTCCCTCCCCCCTTTCCCCCTTTCCCCCACCCATTAAGAATCACAATCAATCACGGTTACTTCATGAAGGGATTTTGTGCATATCTTATCATCTAAATTGTGAATTGTAAATGGATAGAACCGCCGGTGATTTCTGCGTTTAAATTTGATGAGAATCAAGTGGAGGGGCAGCGGGCGAGCATCACGTGCAACGTAATGTCCGGTGATTTACCCATTGAGATCATCTGGCTCAAAGACTTTCAACCCATCCCGCCATATTTAAACATCACAGAAATGCCACCCGTCAAATTCCTCAGTTACCTCATTTTCGAAGAACTGCGCAAAGAGCACAGCGGGATTTACACGTGGTAATTGACGACTTTCCAAATCACTTGCATTTCCTCACACATTTATACATTAATATTATGTACATAAATACTCCATCCATCCTTTTCATCATTAAATCATGTGCAGTATCGTCAAGTAGTTCTTTAATTCAAGTACCCACACAATCAAATACACCGTGTAAAAATATCCCCTGTAATGATTAATGATTAATCCCAACAGTTCTGCTTCCAATGCGGCAGCCACAGCTAATTATTCAGCCACACTCAATGTAAAAGGTAACCAAAATATTATTATTATTATTATTATTGTTCGAGTTTGATGTTAAATCAACGATTTGAACGGAATTCATTTTGACAGAAACTTCTGTCTTCCTCGGGAGCCTTAATATGACTAAATTACATTAACTAAATACGTTGTAATAAATAACAAATTACGCGTTCCAAGTGCGCACTCATAAATTAAAACTAACAAATGTCGGAATGAATAATATAATGTAGCAGTTGCTCTTATTGTTAGAGATATAATTTTGTTAAGATATCTTATAATGTTTTGTTTAGCTCGTTCATAGCTAATAATAATTATCATTATTAAATTAATTGATGGGCCCTTTGGCTGTAGTGGAGTTACCTTGTCATTACTACCACGAGGATCGAATGAATCCTCCTCCGCTCGAGCTTATTAAACCGGAAATGGTGTGATTCGCATGGTCCTTCTCCTTCTCCTTGTCGTTATGCGTTGTTGCTGTCGTTATCCCCTCGTTCCAAGCATTCTCCTGACGAGAATGCTCATTAACGTTTCCCCCAGTCGCAGCAGCAGTAGCAGCAGCACCATCACAAGGAAATTCAGCATCCCATCGAGATTCTAATAAATGAACGACAGAACCGAAAGAACGAACGAACGGTTGTGTAATAAACCGAAAAGTTTTCCCGAGTTCATTTTCAAGATGAGTGAAAAAGTTTCTTTGAAAACTCGCCGTGACATGAAAGGAAATGGGGAGACGCGGGAGATGGGAGATCTTTGCCATCATCTTCCTCCTCCTCCTCCCAACTAACTAACTACTTATAGACTTACCCATATAAAATATACATATCTCCTCCCGGAATGGAATGGCCCACTTCCCAAACTCCATCAAAACTTTCATTGGTTTTAATTTTTAATGTCAATTCTTGGTCAGCGAGAGAGAAAAACAGACGGACGGACGGACGAAGATGACGGTTGAATTCCTTTCCACCGTCTTCTGCTTCAAAATAAATAAATAATTCCAGTGAATCAATTCCCCATTAAAGATATTCAAACGCTGAATAAACTCAAATCCACGTAAATGTTTGAATGTGTGTTTGATTCAAATGTGTTGGGTTTCATTCGTGTGTATTTGTGTGGATTGCAGTTGGACCGCGATGGGTGCATGAACCGAAGGATGCCCGAGTGATTTTAAGGACGGATCATGTGATTCCCTGTGTTGCCAACGGAGTTCCGATTCCATCAATCAAATGGTATCGAGGTGAGTCTGACAGTCAGATTCCCAATAATAAGTAATAATAATCCCTCTTCTCTTCTTCTCTTCCTCCATTTCTCTTTTCCATCCGTCTAATTCCTTTTGTTTTCTATGCCCACCCTGAAAAGCCTGGGGCAGTGTATGTATAAAACTTAAGGTAAACATGTTGTTATGCTATTATGTATGTACATATCGTATCGGATCGGATCGTGTCGTATGCAGAGTCTGGACTGGTAAAGAGTGAGATCAAGACGGACGGACGAAAATATCAAGTGGCGGAAGATGGAACGAGCTTGAAAATCCGGAATGTGGAGACGACGGATGCGTCCGCCTATTTATGCGAAGCCATCAACGGCGTCGGGACCGGCATTTGGAAATCCATTCAAATCCACGTGAACAGTAAGCTAAACAACGCTTTACACTTTCACTTTGATTGCCAGACAATTTGAGGGCGAGAATTTGGGAGATGCATTCATTCTATTTATATGATTGACAATTTACACTGAGCTTTCGCTAGAGAAACTACTCGAAGAAAAGAAGGAAAGAATGCGGAAATATTTATGCTAGATATTGCATAATATCTATGTTGGTATAGAGGATAGCATAGAGTATCTATAGACAGACAGAGTGGGTTGCAATGGAGATGGAGATTGAAAGTATGGATATTGAATTGAAGCTATCGTATAGGTACGATGGCATTTATATTTATGAAGGATGTAATTTTGGAGGGATTCATTAAAATCATGTGCTCATGGCTGCCCGTGTCTTGTGTTTGAAATAGTTCCTGCCAAAGTATCTGCACCGCTGACGATCGTGGTGGTGGCTGAAGGACATGGGGCACTGTTAAAGTGTCAAATACGGGGGGATCCACCAATTGACGTGGTCTGGCGAAAAAATGCAATTGTCCTCGAGGAGGAACAAAGTCCCCGATTCCTTGTTCAAACGGTACTTGACGCCAACTCGAGCGTGACTTCTGCCGAATTGCGGATTGAACCCACCGAGAGATCCGACTCTGGTCTCTACATCTGCCACGGCTCCAACACTTTCGGCCATGATGAAGACCGCATCAGCTTGGACGTTAAAGGTAGCCAAGTCATTCCATGCCCACTGCCCATTGTCCACTCACTTTCCCTCACTTTCACTTTCTCTCACTTTCTCTCCTTTCGCTATCCAC
This sequence comes from Gisinianus flammeolus, assembly GCA_034699125.1. NCBI lineage: Eukaryota > Metazoa > Arthropoda > Collembola > Symphypleona > Katiannidae > Gisinianus > Gisinianus flammeolus. The sequence continues at coordinate 7,925 of JAIUND010001467.1, read as the reverse complement.
AAAATGGTAGGTATCGTACATAACTACGTAACTTTCCTTCTCCTCAAGCGCCAAATCATGCATTTCAAATTCAAACCACACGTTTCAAAATGTTCCATGGATTTCATAGGAAATCCAATATTAAATACGTATGAAATATTGGGGGTGGGGGAGTAATAATCTCTCACGCAATGCAAAAAGGAAATGCCCGGATTAATTACAACAGACTGCGTGTGTAAAGAATACGGATGATTCGAAAATTTCAAAGATGTAAGATGTAAGCTGACATTGTTTGGTATGATCATGAGAGTGAGAGTGAGAGAGAGAGAGTGAAAGACTGTGCTGAGCTGGAAATATGAAGAATTGGGATTGGGGGAAGGAAGCCACTTCTATTTAGCCAACATTTTATTTCTATGGGCTTGGTTAGGTTTGGTTTGGTGGGGCTCATTCTGATTCTGATTCTGATAGATTGTGGTGGAGGAGTAGGCTTTTATTTTATGGATGGGGAAAGCAAAGCAAAGCAAAGCATTGGCGTTGATGGAATTGAGAGAGATGGGACTGACTGCCGCTTTGGATTTTATGTTTACAGTCATGATGTATAGAGTCTCCTCGTTCTCTCTCTCTCTCTTTCTATCTCTCTCTCTCTCTCTGTACAGTGCGGATGGGATGGTGTGGATATTCTCTCCGTCAAACCCCTCAGCGTTACAAAATCCTATTTCTGCTGATTCCGCGTTATTTTAAAATACTCGCCGTCGAGTGTGTCTGACTGAGTGCGTGAAGGAGTGAGCGAGTGTGAGCATTCAAGTGTATTCGGATTCTGTCAGTCAATGTGCTGCTGGGATTACATATGACGAATCCACAATAACACACACATTCTCTCTCTCCCTCCCTCTGTATGATACAAATCCAAAAACCCCACAAAGCAATAAAGTAGAAAAGGAAGAAAGAAGTAAATGTGAAAGTAAATTCGTACGGGGAAGTAAAGATGTACGAAATAAAAGGGAAGGGAAAAGGGAAATTGGGGGATTGTCAGAATTGGAAGAGAAAGAAGGAGAAATGTGGAATGTTGAAATGTGTGTCGAGTTATATTATAAATTATATGTGTATGTGCATGTGTATGTGCGTGTTCGTGATGATGAGGAATAATATAGACATGGATTGGGATAAATGCAGGACGGCCATCCCCTCCCGAGGATTTCACTGTCGAGGAAATCGGCTCTCGCTTTATACGACTGCGATGGTCACTGGGAATGATCACTGGGAACGGAAATGGCAATGGTAATGGGAGAATGGGCTCCAACGGTGACGGCGTCCCCGTCACCTACTTTATTCTGCAGTACAAACGATCGTCCACGATTTCCTGGACAACCCCCACCGCCACCACCACTAGCACCAGCATGAGGACCGCAAGCACGGGAATCCAACAAGGAGCAGACGATATTTTCAATACGACGGTTCAATCGCCAGCCACGCATGCAGTGCTGGAACATCTCCAACCCGTCACCAACTATGACATTCGCATCTTCTCATCCAACGATATTGGGCACAGTTTCCCATCGGAGGTTCTCCTCGTCCTCACACTCCCCGAAGGTATCCATTCCATTCCATTTCTACAAACCCCATTCAATTCATCATCTTCTCATCGTCAGTCACACATTCATGATTCATCCTCTTTGGTTTCTTTGATTGAGAAATCTAATCGCTGTCGTCATTTCGTTTGTTTGCAGCTCCTGCTGGTCCGCCATTGAACGTCTCGGCCAACACCATCAACTCCAAGTCTGTCCACGTGCGATGGGAGCCGCCACATTTATCCCTGCAACATGGGGCCATTCTGGGCTACCACGTTTTCCTCACAGTACAAGGAGGAACATCCACGAAGATGCCCCACGCGACAGGGGAAGAGAGCGTCAACGGAAGTGGAAGCAACAATAACAACAACAACCGGACGCTGATTGTGGATGAAAAGTGGGCTCTCCAGTCCCATGTTCAAATGCTCAAACCGAATTCCCACTACCGAATTACCGTTCGAGCTTATAATAGTGCTGGGATGGGCCCCGAATCTCCTTTCCTCACTCTTCACACACCTGAAGGAGGTCAGTCCGTCCGTCAACCCACGTTCAACCTTTCATTTTGTCATGATCATCGTGGTGTGTGTGTGTGTGTGTCAAGTTCATTTAATTGATGAGCCATTAAATATTGTTGGTGTGGTTTGGGCAGCTCCGGATGCGTCACCGACGGATCTCCGATGTGAAGCGCTTTCACCCAAAAGTTTGCAGATACAATGGGAGCCACCGCCGTCCGAATACACGAATGGTGTGGTGCAAGGCTATAAAGTCGTCTATCAACCCGTTACAGATGAGCGCATTGGTAAATTACATACGGATTCAGCGTATCCTATTTACTATTTATTGTTTAGGATTTAGAGAGCAAATATAGGACACAAACACTGAAAGAACCACACAGAATTCATCCGAATTGCCCATTATCTTTATGCTGTCTTCCCCTTCCTTTGTTTGTTTGTTCGTGCACGGGCTATTATTATTATTATTATTATTATCATGGGGTGTAAAATGGGGTGAAAAAATTGAATTTGGAATTGCTCGCGGAATTTAAATGAGGAAATAATCGGATTGTAAATCCGTTGGAGCGAAGCAGCCGGCCGGCCGTCTATGAAGAGATATTAAAATTAAATGGAAAGTAAAGTTTGTTTTAAATTACTGGATCGGGATGAATGAAGATGAAGATGAAGATGACGAGACCGATGACGAGAATGGTGAGGAGGATCATTAAGATCGCCATCAATGATGAGGATGATGGTGAGTAAATGGGTGAGTGGATCGTCCATGGCATCATGTTGCAAACTCATAGACCAACGACCAACGACGACTCACTGCTCCCACGAGAAAGCGAAAGAAGGAATTTTGTCATCCTCATTTGAGCCCGAGAGAATCGTAGTAGTAGTTAATATCCTGTTTGGGTTGGCTCCTCCAGCCAGCCAGCCAGCCAGTCAGCCGCATTACCACTCAGAAGACTCAAACTCAAACTAGACTCCAAGCTACAGCTGAGTTAATAAGTGTGCAAACTGTGCAACTTCCTCTGGCTTCTCTCTCTCTCTTTCTTTCTCTCTTGCTGTTCCTCCGTATTTTCCTTCACATCCATCCATTTATCCATCCATCCATTCAACTCCGTATACATAATAATTTAATATGTAGCAACTTTAAATAGGGAAAAGATGCAATTTACAAGTTTGAGTTGGATCCTCCGTGTTTGAATTGATGTGTTCGTGTTGTGTTCTGTTCGTGTTGGTCCCCTATGAAATATTTATGCGCCACTTGAGCTCCAACTCCGTTGAAAACTCCTCAACAAAGCTTACTTACATTTACAGAACTTTACTCAAAGAAGCAAACGAAGACGGAGGAAAGGCATGAATGAATGAATGAGGGCATCACTTGGCTATTTTAAAAATGAACATGAATCGGATGGATGTAGATTGTAGATCATCTACGTAGAATAGAATAGAATAGAATAGAGTAGCAAGTTTTTATATTTATAGAGTTATACGTAGGTCGGTTAGCTTAGCTTAGCTTAGCTTAGCTTAGCTATGTATTCCTTCAGTTCAGTTCAGTTGGTTGCCTTGTTGAAAGTTGAAAGGGCAACCAACAGGGCCAAATCATGGATCTCCCTCCCTTTCACCTCAATTTGCTCTCTCTCTCTCTCTCTCACTCACTCACTTGTGTTTTGGTGAATGTAGGTGAAAAACTGGAAGTGAAGAAAACGGCTCATCGGCAGACAACACTTCATGGATTACAAAGTTTCACTAATTACTCAGTCCGAACTTTGGCGTATACGCTGGGAGGTGAAGGCCTCCTTTCTACACCCATCTTCTGCACCACCGAACAAGACGGTAATCCTCTTTCTTTCTTTTTTAGTTAACTCTCTCTCTCTCTGTTTCTCTCTGTTTCTCCTTCCTTGATTGTGACGGAGTGCTTTAATCAATTCCCACCCAGCCTCCCCAAGACGCGGAGGAAGTAGACTCATCATCCGTCCGCCTTGCCCTCTTAAATCCCTCATGAAAACTTGGTTGGTTTGTTTTTGCCCTGCTGGACGCACAGCTCCTCCATTCATTCCATCATCCTTGCTTGATGTATCTCTACTTTTATTGTATCCATTTTGTGGGGTTTGCTGGTATTTTAGTGCCAGAGGAGGTGACGGATGTCAAAGTTCTATTGATGACGACGAGCACGGTGTTGGTGAGTTGGCTCCCTCCGACATTCCCCAACGGGAAAATGACCAAGTACACCGTGTTTTGGAAATCCGAGGAGATGGAGACGGCCAGGGAAAAGTCCGTGGCGCAATTAGACGAAGAACAACTATATTTGGAAATTCGTCGGCTCAAGGACAATACGCGCTATAGTTTCTGGGTGACCGGAAGTACGAGCGCCGGCACGGGAAAACCCTCCCGTATCGAAACATTTGTGCTCACAACCAAAGGTTAGCTTCATCATCACCATCATTATTTTTAACTTTACTATCGATGAAAATTCATGGAGGAGGGCAGAACAAGTCCATCACTTCCTCATCCACATTGCAATCATAAAGGGAATCTGGTATGTGTGTGTGCGTGCGTGTCTGGTCGTGCTGGGGGGAGGGGCGGGGGAGAGTAATCCATTTCCACCAGTGTCCACCCACCCACACCCGATGAATGCGGGAATGTGTTTGCATTTGAGGCGGATGATGGCTCATCTTCGTAGTTGCTGTGATGAGGGGATCATGTCAGTGTCAGTGTCAGAATAAGGATGCGGATGAACTTAAATGATCTCCTGTTTGGAGTTGTAGGTGCTTGGATGTGCTAACTCTAACTTCTTTTACATATTTTTGAAACAGCTACAGCTCGGATTGCATCATTCTCCGTCGTCAAGAATGCGCTGCTGGACCAGCCGGTATTGTTAGCGTGTAAAACTGTGGGTCAAGCACCTGTAAAAGTCGTCTGGCTACGAAATAATCGACCCGAGTCCACCCATCACCTCATGCGAAACAATTCCCTCTTTATCAACCGCGTCAAGGTATTTTGTATTTAAGCACACAAACCGACCGACCGACCGACCGACAGACCGACCGACCAACCAGACCGACAAATTCATTTCTTTCTCTCTTTCATATTAAAATATTCATGCCATGATGACGTTTTATGACTCTGCAAAGGACTTGTTTTTACTTTTTACAGCTGGTGGGTTTTTTTATGTTTGTTTTAAGAGTCGCATAAAAATGGTTGCCGTTGTGTTTTGTATTTAGGATTCGGATGAAGGGGTTTTCACGTGTCGGGCAGAAAATGTTTACGGAACAGATGAAATTCATCATCGCATAGTGATTAGTCGACCACCATCCAAAGTCCCCATTTTCCTGGGCTACGTCACGTCAACAAGTGTGCAATTGCATTGGGAATTGCCACAACGGGCAGATCCCGCCGTCACAGGTCTGTTTCTGTTTCTGTTTCTATTCAGCAGCAGCAGCTCGATCTCTCCTCGCCATTTCATTAGACCTTAAATTCATTCCATTTCCATTGGAGAGATAAATATGAAATGGGATATTTACATTGACAGGATTCATTCTCGAGTACCGCAAAGAGAATTCTGGATTGGATTGGAAAATGAAGAGACTTGGCCCGCGATTGTCGTCGGTGACGTTGGAAAGTCTGGAGTGTGGGACGTCATATGGGTTCAAAATGGCGGCCGAGAATGTGATTGGGAGAGGAGAATGGAGTACGGAGTTGGGAACACGAACGAATGGGAACATCCCAGACACCCCCAAACTGACGGACATTCTTGATGGGAATGGGACGATGATTCGCATGGATTTGAGCCGGTGGGGTGATGGTGGCTGCCCCATCAACAACTTACACATCGAATACAAAACAGCCGGCGGCGGCGAGTTCACCCACTGGCAACGCATTTACCGCAAAGACAATTTAACTAGGATTTTCACGTTTGGAACCACCATCAAAATGAAATATGACATTCGCGTGGCCATGGAAAATGATGCCGGATCCATTTTGAAGACGTTTCAAGTCGAGTCCGTTCCAGGTAAATAAATAATAGATTATAAAGAGTATAAAATTATAGGTATACTCTGTCCAATAATCCAATAACAACTTTCAGCCTATTCTCATTTCTTCTTTTACATTTACATACATATCTGTATTTACTTAAATACTTATGACTACCCATCATTTGAATAGAATTTTTTGCCAATTACGGGAAAGTATTGGAGCGGACGGAGGAGCGATCCAATTCATCGACGAGCATCTTCCTGACGGATCCCCACATCGTCGTCCCCATGTAACTAAAACTATAAGATAAACATTAATTACTCCAATCCATTTTCCCTTCCAATTTAAGTCCTAAATAACTGAAGCTCTGGTATTTAACTTAACGCACGTTGGTTGGTTGGCTAAGGATAAGCTTCACAATTATATTTTATGGGTGAATTAAACATGGTTAATTACAGTATTTCGGCTGTCATTTGCACGTGTGCCATCGCTGTCTGCATCCTCATCGTCTACAAAAGAAGGTTCGTCCGTCCGTCCGTTCGTTCGTTCATTCCTTTTGTCATTTCTCTCTCCGCTTTTTCAATTCCAATTAAATGTGAAAATCTCGTGGAGGGATATTTGATTTTGATTGTCCTTTGATAGAGGACCCCGACCCCGCGCACTGGTCCGGATTGCCTAAAAATACGCCTTTTATAACGAAAGCACTTAGAATAACGAAACCAGGTGTATTCAGAAAAATATGGGGAATTTTATAGAATGCTTTACATGAAAACTTCCCGAGCGCGACTCCCCGAATGCGGGTATTTCCGGACTAACTCATTTGAAAATACAGATCACATTAAAATTTCGATCTTGGCGCCATTTTAGTTTTTTTAAATAATTTGAGTCTATTTTAGGGGATACGTGTTTTTTTGTTTTTTGAAATTCCCACCAGTTTTTCAATGATCATTTTTTGAAAATTTCATGTTTTATGAATTTTTCAGTTTTTTTACAAAACAAAAATCGATGTAACTTTTGAACGTGAAATGCGATTCCGATGAAAAAGTAAGGAAAAACATTACGCCTTTTGACTGAGTACTAACCAAAGGTCAGAGGTCAAAGTTCAGAGGTCAATCTTGTGTGTAAAAACGAAGGGTTCTGAAGCCGTTAGGAAACTCATTTAAAATCATTTTTTGCCACCATTTTATTTATTTTTACAAATTTCATTCTGTATTAGCAGTAACGCGTATTTTGATTTTCTCAAATTCCCATTTGGATGTGTCGTCAAGTTCGCCAATTCTAAAAAAACGAAATGGAATTTCATAAAAACGTATACATTTATATTTTAATATTATTTGTTTAGTAATAGATATCTTTGTCATTTTGTTCCTTGTAACGTAAATGAATCTGTAAGATAAATGGACCACAATTTGTTTTGCAACAAACAAATTGCAATTAAAATGGTGTTTTCTAAAACACTTTCGACTGCAATTCGGAAATTGCGATGCAAAAATCTCGGATTTCTGAGCCTAAAAATTTAAATCAACGCGATTCCCGCGCGCAAGGATGACAAAAAAATATGAATTTCCCGAATCCGGCGTTTTTCAACAGCCGATATTTTTAAAAGGGGCAAAAACGGGCAAGATGTTTTTCACCTACAATTATCTGCAAATATTGTTCTTCGAAATATGTACCGCCGTTTGTTGGATCTCGTTGGACTACTCTTGTAATTTGAATTGGAAGTTATAGCATTAGGGCGAATGGGAGTTTAACATTTTGCAATGTAAATGCGGTTAAATGAGTTGGTCGGAAATTTTTTTTATTGCATGGAAAATTCCGTCAAAAGCAAGTGATTGACCTGGGATATTTCATTTTGTCGAAATCAAAAGTTCATTTCCTGGTCCAAGGGCGCTAAAATCAT